>JAAONU010000018.1:21968518-22092381 GCA_012932295.1 Cyclina sinensis | reverse complement strand
ATTGGGTCTTCAACAAGGAACTTACAAAAAGGATAGCTAGAGTGCTGTTGTATAATGGCACTTGAAGGCATGAAAACTGCAAAGAAGGCTCACACAGATTTACTGATTTTGAATCAGATTAAATTGTTCATGATAATATAGAGATGTATTCTGTCCCTCCTACTCTTCATGCCTTATATTTCAAGAAAAAAATGACAAGAAATAGTTAAATGCAATTGGTCCAGTCTGAAAGGGCACAGCAGAGTGTGAAAGAAAAGGCATAGTAGCTGCACCCTGCTATTTTAGAACATTGTCTAGTACGAAACTGAGGCTACTTATCACTATCAATGGCCAAATATATGTTTTTTATCTTCTTATGAGTTTAGTTTAAATTGGCTTTGAGAGGGACATTCAAGATACAGAAAATCATCCCATGCCAGGGAGAAACGGTAATTTTTGTTTTTGGATCCCATACATTTTAAGTCCTGACCATCACTTTGTTCCATAATCCATAAAAATATGATCAATGAGATATAGCAATAAATATGTAAGAGAACATTTTAAGGTACTTAGACATCTTTTCTTCCAATAATTCTATATAGTTGAACTATTTTCAGTGTAATGGTAGTGGTATATCTTTTTTAGTGTAACTAACAATTGTGCATAATGAAAATATACATCCCTCCATTTCAACATTTATAACTTTTCTTTTGCCAATTTGGTCCAAATTTAAAACTGAAATAAATTTACTTCTTTATTTAGTAATGGTCATCAATCAGAATCTTTAATAAAGAGACCAGGGAAAGAAAAACAATTTTTTTGTAAAAAAAAACTGATAAAATATTTAGAATGCATATATTTAAATATTTAAATGAGCATGCATTTTAATTCCAAAAGAACTTACAAGTTGTATCTGCAGATCAGTTAATATCATGAGCTAGTTTCTTTGTAAATAAAACACCCCTAATTATTCAGTTTTTGTACAGTTAAAAGTAACATTAAAAAGAAAAATCTTAATTGTATTGCATTCACCTTCAAGTGATTCACGTGATCACTGTCCTATTTCTGAATATGAGGCACAAACAAACTGCAGATAGAATGTTCATATTGTCAATCATTTCAATACTTTCAGGATACTTTTAATCATTCACTTACAAATTTACAAGTGTATATTTATATCAACATTGGTCTTCCTTTTTAACTGCCATTATCAAAAGTATGGACATCATGGAAGTAATATTAATCATCAACACTGTTTGGTTTTTTCCCAAAAAGATGCCAATAGCAAAAGGCTTAGAAACAAATGGATGAACTGTTCTGCCTAATATAGGCCAAAACTGCGTACTTGAGCTGTTAATCAATGGAAGACTATCTATCTAAGCACCGAGATATCAACACATTCTTCTGAACGAATTTCAGCCAACAAACAGCTTTCTTATCCAAAATGATAGTAAGAACCACTGCCAGCACCAGTTATTTCATAAAACAGTCTTAGTCTTTAGTAATGTTCTGGGATCTTTTGGGAACAATGGGTGAAAGGACTTAATTTTGACAAAGATCTTTCAAAGCATTGTGGGGAATGTTATACTGAGAAGTCCTTAGGCGCAATTCATATTCAAGGTCTGAATGATCTAAACATGATTCATCGGAAGTTTCCAAATCAGAATTTGACAAAGTGGACAATGTTTCATCTAAATCTGAAGAATTATCAATTAGACATGCCTGTATCATTCCTTCACTGGACCTGGTGTGAACCGTCAGGACCCACAGAATCATGCCTTGAAAACAGCTCAAAATTTCCCTCTTCAGATATGAACTCAGCTTTGCTATTCTCCACATGCTCTACACAATCCCCATCTTGATCCAACTGTTTATCGTTTGGATCCATTGCTTCACCCGAATTTGAATAAATGACAGAGAGGTGCATAGCAACATTTGATTTTACTGGCCGATAGCGCTTGCAATACTTACAGACTTTTTCATGTTCCTCTTTTAATATTTTCAGTTAAAATTCGTTATTATAATCTGCAGCAGCGACTTCTTGTACCTGTAGTTAACTGCAACAACGCTGGGTTAAGATCATGTATGCCCCGGACAGTCTAAACTTAGGACAAAAAGTGCAGCCGAAAATAAATACAGTTAAAAAAAGGAAATAAATTGCTTCATATCACCTTTAGAACTTTTTTTAAAACATTTAATACAAATAGACTGTTATACGACAGACACTTGTAAATGGATATTCATTCGTTATTAAGTTAAAGATTTATGTTATAAGAATGTATATGACAACTTTGCAAAAAAACTACATTTGCACACCAGATCACCAGAGGTACTAGCAGCATCATGGTAGGCCTGGAGACTTAGGAAAAGGAAGTCAAGTTGACGGAAAATAAATTCTTAGAAAATGTTTAAGTCTCTGTATCTCAGATAAATGAATTCAAAAACCTGTGTTAAGTAAGTTTATATCAGAATACAGATCAGGTACTGCTACATTTTCATCCTCTTCAACAAGGTATTTGTACTGTCTTAGCTTCGATATGTTTGCGATTACGCATTGTTACGTAAAAACAGTTGCAATATAAAACGCTGGTGAAAGTCAAAATGGAACGGGTTTCGTCACAATTACATGTATGTGGCTGGACATTTGAATTTTGAAACATAACACAATATAACAAATAAATAATTTACTAGTACAGTAGTATACAGTTGGACATTCAACATGCTAAATTCCTGTTCCATTCAATCAAAAACGGTTTTACAAATGCGTATATATAATAAATACGGTTGAAGAAAGTATCTTAAATCTCCAAATGTCTGTTTGGCCGTCTGTAAGTTCTTTCGTCATAATGACATTGTGTCAAAAAATACGGATCATACTTTAAGGAAAAGGTTAGATGTGTCTGTACTATGCGTTATGTCCATTTCACTATCGATAAACAAAATTTTGTTAACGTAGTTTCAAAACGTTTTAAGATAAAACACGTAAACAAACTCACACCTTAAAAAATAGACATACAAAATATAAAGAAATATTTCACACTGATTTATGTACATACATACATATTGTTCATGTTTCAGGTTTAATATTATTACAAATTCAATATGTGATCACAACATAAAGTCGGCCACTATTAGATAATCGCATATTGAATTTGTATAATACATGTGGCAAGTGTCTGAAGGCATACTATCGCTAAAATATTGGTGGCTAACCTAGAGGGAAGGACGTCTATAATGTGGGTTCAGATGACTAAAATCACTATCTCTACTATCTCTACTTCGTAATTATACGTAAATCATGTCTATGTTAGTCTGTTGTACATCGAAATAGTTACAATTAAGTGCAGTGTAAAAAGAATAAGTCAAAATTTTCGAGAGGTGTGTAGAAAATGAAACCTACGAAACTAATACATTATAATACATGTAATTTAATAAACTTGGCAGAAATAAACTCTATGTCTGTCTATAAATATGACCCGAAGCAAATTTTTTTCAGTTGTTTTCTCTCTCTCTCTTTTTAAATTGAAACTCTCAAATCAGAGGAAATAATGTTCATTTAAGTGGGACCGCCTCATTGTGTTCAGCTGGATCTTAACTCGTTTAAGATTCGCTGTTTACCCTAAAATTGAAAAAAAATGTTTGTAATACTTGTTGAAGCTGTTTATAATAATACTGAAAGGAGATTAAAACCATTCAAGTTATGATACATTTAAATCATTACGCAAATTTATCTTTTCTGTATAAAGGATTTGGTAGGAGCAAGTTTGTCTCATTCTAACTTAGCCTTCGATAAGCCGAGGCCATTCTGAATGTGACACAACAATATCTGCAGCACAGAACGATGACTACAACGATAAGCAGAAGCACTATAAATCCTGCCAATCCTATCAGAATGTACAACAAAAGGCGGCTGATTTTCGTGTGACATCCTGTTTCGTCTGATTTGTCCTTGCAGTCATTTTCGCCATTACAGACTTTATTTTTGTCAATGCATTGCCCATTCTTGCATTCGAACTTTCCAGCACAGGTACTGTTGTCGTGTCTGTGACAGTCGGTCTCGTCTGACCCATCAGGACAATCTTTTTGTCCGTTACAAACGAGATTTTTGTCAATGCAACTTCCGTTTAAGCATTCGAATTCTCCAGGGCACGTGCCGTTACGCATGTGACAGCCTATCTCGTCTGAGTGATCAGCGCAGTCGTATTCTCCGTTACAAACCAGATTTTTATCGATACATCCTCCGTCACGACATTCAAATTCACCGTGACATTCTGTGACGTTGAACATGTCTGAAAAGAAATGTACCATATGTTCATACATGCGATTTAAAAATATCAGTAAAGAAAAACCGTAACTGATGTTCAAAGGCGTTGACATTTTACCCCACTTTAAGACTAAAAGCAAATACAATGTACTTTGTCTCGAAAACTAGCATAATAGGACTGTACACTTTAATGGCATATCTATATGCATTTTTTATTAGCAGAAAGTTTGATGACTGAGAATTTTCATATATTTCTAAGGCTTATGACAGGCTAATCTTTTGCACATCTATTTGGAGTGACTACAAATCAGAATAACTCATGTAACATATTTGACATGATTTTCACGTACCATTCTTGACAGCTGATACAACCAGCTCCAGCTCGCCATGTTGAGTGTGTGTCTGTTCACATATTGTCTGGAAATGTATCGTCATCGTGTTGTTGCTGGACTTAAACACATCAATCGCTGGCATTTTACAACCACAGATCCCACCTTTACCTATAGGTACGCACAGTAGATAAAGCGTTAACATATCATATAGGTTGTATGGCTAGAGATGTCCCACCTTTACCTATAGGTAGGCACAGTTGACAAAGCGTTAGCATATTATATAGGTTGTATGGCTAGAGTTGTCCGACCTTTACCTATAGTAGGTTGGCACAGTTGATAAAGCGTAAACAAATCATATAGGTTGTATGGCTAGAGTTGCAAAAGGAAAGTTTTTCATTGTCCTCAAACTTATGACTTATCCCAAAACTTATATGGCATAAATACAAAACAATAAAGGTAAAGGCGAATGAAGATTATTTAGTTTGAATAATTGGTAGAACAGTGGTTTAAAAGCTTTTTATGGATAGAAATGTTGAAGCAGTGTACTCATATCCTTTATAAAATATTTATTTCATTAAGGATTAAAGTTACGGTAATTGAATAGGCGGAAGACCGTGTACAAACCGGACAATAGATGACTATCATCAACGTTTTCGCCATCGTAAATGTCGAGCCGGTTCAAACTGCACTTATCATCTTTTGAAACTTCCGTTCCGAGTAAGTACAACGTTGACACAATTTGCTGATCGAGTGACGCCACCAGGGTAACAGAACAGTTCATACAGGTCGGCAGAACGAAGTACGGATGCCTGGTCGGGACAATAATCATGGCTTGTTCTAACCGCACTTCTGAGGAGCAGTGTTCATTCATGGCAACTGAAACAATAACAAAAATTTCTGATATTTAGTACCTACTGTCATCATCTCTATTCGTCTGCTCTTACTAACCAGGCCCACCACCACCCTCACATGGACACGTTGTTTTTGCGTATTGCTCAGTTGGACTTCGTGCGATATCTGGATTTTGAAGGGGGAGTGGGATTAATTACATAGTTTAACATTCTGGTATGACAAAGGTTTTTGATATAGAAGAGGCCATGTTATTTCTTATCCGAAATGTATAAAATAGTCAGAGATGCCAGATTTTCCCTCATAACGCATTTAGGTGGTTGATCACGCTTGGAACACTGTTAGAGTAGCTGGTGATGAACATTGTATAAGTGCCGTGCTACGTAACATAAGATCATTTCCAAACTGCATATATCTAACGTAGGGACTCCATAAAAAAGGGCTACACTCTAGCACAAAGAGAAGTTTCTATCTATTTTTTTTGCACCCAGATTCATCATTGCCAAATCGCTAAGTATCATTCGTTGCGTCTTCATGTTATTTTTCCATTTCTAAATTTTGCATAAGTCTATTACCAGGCTAAGTGCAGAGGAATATCATATATCACGTGAAGATAAGAAACATAGTGTCCAAAATCTGAGCGGTAAGGGAAGCCTGAAATGCAGGTACTTTCAGATTTGACCGATAACAAAGCAAATCCACAGGTGACAGTATCACTGAGCAGAAAACCCCTAGAAAATAAAAAAGTTAACTTTTTACTAATTTATCTAAATATATTAGTAAAAAGTTTTATTTTCTTTTTTAGAGATCTTATGCTCAGTGATACTGTCGCCCACGAGAAAATCCACACTTTATAAGATGTTATCATCTGAACCAAGAAAACAACAGGACCTCAAATTAAATGTTAACCTTTCCTGTTTAAAGTGTGAATATTCACTTGTTCGCTATCATGTTTTGGATTATGTAACTTAAATTAATACTAGTCATGCAAAACTGAAAAAAAATGGATCTTTACATTTAAAACAAAAGTATTGCAAGTGATTTTACGCATACAGTGTTTAAACTTTGTTAATTTGCTTTTTTCACGAAGAAACGAAAATGGCAAAACTGTTTGAGATTTTGGTAAAACGAAAGGGAACGTACCAGTCTGAAGCCGACTCCTACAGGTCTGGGTGGTGAACAAACCATCCTTCAATGTAAGATATTCTTCATTTCCATAGCAAAACAATGCTAAGCACAACACAACCAAACAGCGATCAAGAGACATTGTACAAAACACAAATCCTACTCTCACTCACTGGAAAATTTAATTGAATGAATTATAAAGGAAACATAAGTAGATGATTATTTTATTTATTAACTCATACGGAGATGATTGTATCTTATCTATTATTAGAAACACTAGAAGGTTTTCCTGCCTCCATAACGGAACTCGAGTGTATGACGCGTCCTGCTTTGTTAAGTGTTTGGGTCAAGCCATTAATCACATGCTTTTTAGTGATAAAATGTGAAGAAATATTGTGTGAAATTATGAAAATGATGTCAGTGACTTGTGAAACAGATCATGCCGTCACGGGACCTAGAGTGTGATACAGTGACGTTTGTAAACCTCTCTAAAAATTGTTTTCAAATCAGCCGTTTAGAGAGGTCAACAGGGGAGCTAGTAAATTTTCTATTCAAGGTCTATAATAGATTATTTCGACAAACGGGCTCTAACAACCACTGCGTCTGCTGTGTATAAGAAATTCTTGTTTATGTAATTTACGTTAGAGAATTCTTGAAGCATTCTTTTCTGTATTATACTCTAAACCATAACCAATGACCGTACAAGATCAATGCAATGCTAAATGGAAAAGGCTGAAATTGACAGTTGTTAATCAGCTTTCTCTAAATCAAGAGTGTCATGATGGCGCTCAACAGCTTAACTATAGCACTGGTTCTTGAGAAATTGTTTTTCAATTATTTGTTTTCAATTTTTTTTCCTCAGTATATATGTCAATACAATTAAGGGCAATCAAAGTGTGCTACATACTGCGCCTGTGTTGCGACTTTTTAAATTCACATTAAGAAGTTGTTCAAATGACAAAAAAGGGGATACTCTAGTTATAACAAGGCAGTCTGAAGGACAGCTATATCCCCTGCCGCAGTAGAACATTGGAATGGATAACAAGTGTGAAGAGGGAAGATTAGACCTCCCAATATGACATAGGATAATTATTTCTACGGAAAATGAACAGCTACATATGGACCTCACATTTGTAGCTGTTTAAAAGTTATGGAGCGGACACGAAATGTGGATTTTTTTATATATGACCTTTAAGTGTGACCTTGACATTGAGAGTAGCGACCTGGTTGTTGCGCTCCGCACATTGTCTCATAATGGTGATCATTTGTGCCAAGTTATTTTAAAAACTTTCAGTCAGTTTAATAGAAACGGAGTGGACGTGAAATGTGGAATTTTTTATATATGACCTTTAAGTGTGACCTTGACCTTGAGGGTAGATACCCGGTTGTTGTGCTCTGCACATCGTCTCATAATAACTTCAACTTCAACTTAATACTGCCAAAAGTCAATACTGACTATACTAGGCAGGCGCATGTCAGGAACATTTAAAATTATAAAAGTTAATAACAAAGAAAACAAGATTTAACTGAAGATCTTACTTAAACATTTATTTTAAGTACTTTAAAATCTATAAAACTTGTTTAGTCCACTGATAAAAGCTGGCACAGTTGGGGTAGCCTTGGGAAGAATGAGTTCATGTGATGTTGTGTTTTTGATTGTGGAATGAGGAATTTGCTGTTTCTTGTGTTTGTAAGGTGATTGTGATCAACATTGACCTGATTGTTTTTTATTTTGTGTAGCATGACCAGGCTGGCATGGTTTCGCCTTTGTTCTAAAGTTGACCATTTTAGTTCTTTGATCATGTTTGTTACACTGCTTGTATAGTGGTAATCATTATGAACGTACCTTGCAGCTGACCTCTGGACCATTTCTATTCTGTGTGTGAGATATTTTTGCCATGGATGCCATATGGTTGAGCAGTATTCAACCTGTGGTCTTACATATGTTTTGTATGCTGCTTCTTTGAGTTGTTTGTTTTGTGTTTTGACGTTTCGTCTGATGAACCTTAAGCTGTTTTTTTGCTTTGTTTGTGATATTGTTTATGTGGGATGACCAGTTTAGGTTGCTACTTATTGTAACTCCTAAGTATTTTGCATTTTCTGTGGTTTTCAGTTTAGTGTTATGTAGGGTGTAAGGAAAGATGACCGGTTTCTTTTTCCTGTGTATTCTGAGAACTTCACACTTGTCGGGGTTGAATTCCATTGACCATTCTTTTTCCCATATTTCAAGGTTGTGCAAATCATTTTGTAAGGTTTGTGCAGATGCTTGTGATTTAATGGTTAAATAAACTATGGTGTCGTCGGCAAATAGACGCACCCGGCTCCTGACACTTCCTGGTAGGTCATTGATGTATGCGAGAAAGAGACATGGACCTAAGACTGATCCCTGCGGGACACCAGAAAGCACAGGGAGCCTGTCAGAGACCTTGTTTTCCACTAATACTTGTTGTGATCTGTTTTTGAGAAAGTTTTGTATCCATGAACTGATGTGTGGATGAACTCCCATGTGTTTCAGCTTGTGTATGAGTTTGTGGTGGTCTACTTTGACCATGTGTGCTAAGGAATTTTAATAACTTTCAAGCACTTTAATAGTAACTCAGGGGACACGAAATGTGGAATTTTTTATATATGACCATTAAGTGTGACCTTGACCTTAGGGGTAGCGACCTGATTTTTGCGTTTCGTATATTGTCTCATAATGGTGATCATTTGCGCCAAGTTATATTAAAAACTTTCAAGCAGTATAAAAGTAATGGAGCGGGCACGAAATGCGTACTTTCTTTTATATATGACCTTTAAGTGTGACCTTGACCTTGGGGTAACGACCTGGTTGTCGCGCTCTGCTAAGTGTCTTATAACAGTGATCATTTGTGCCAAAATATTTTAAAAACTTTCCATTCTTTAAAAAGTTACGGAGCGGACACGAAATGTGGACATTTTTATATATGACATTTATGTGTGACCTTGACCTTGGGGGTAGCGACCTCGTTGTTGTGCTCTGCACATCGCCTCATAATTATGCCTCATCGCCTCATTTAAAAACTTTCCATGCGTTTAAAAGTTATGGAGCGAACACGAAGTTTCCAGACGGACAGACAGGACCATTCCTATAATCCCCTCGCTGCGCTATGCGGCGGGGGAATAATAAATCATGATAGCCACATCCTTATGTCATAATCCAATAATATAGAGCAATAAGGTAACTCATTATTTCATGAGAGGACGTTAAAAGGGTATTTCTATTTTTAGATCTAGCTGCCGCTTAAAGGGGTCAACTAAATTTTTAAGCAAATAAGATAGAGGACATTCTAAAAATGTTACGAACCAAATTTGGTGATGATCCATCTATTGGTTCACGAGATATGTTTTTTTTTTCTATTTTAAGCCCCAGCTGCCTCTTAGAGGGGCCAACCAAATTTATTTGAGCAAATTTGATAGAGGACATTCTAAGAACGCTAAAAACCAGAACTGGTGATGATCTATTGGTTCACTATAAGGTGTTTAAAGGTTTTTCTATTCCCAACTCTAGTGGCCCCTAAAAGGGGTTAAATGGTATAATATGAGCACTTTGCAGTTAAGTTGTTACAAGAATGCTAACAGCAAAGTAAATCTGACCAGTACTTTCAGAAGAGGAGACCATTGTTGAAGCCTGATGCTAGAGTATTACCATACCCATACAAATCACTCACCCTGAACCTTCGGTTCTGGTGAGCTAAAAATATCCACCATCTTGTTTCAACATTTTCTGCCTCAAGTACACAATTTATCAGTATGCATTGATAGTTCTGACAATTTTTTTTAAAAAATCCTTCGAACAATGTAGAATTTAGTTCATTCAATTTTTACCATATATTCACTTGATTAATTGAACTTGGGCTATAACTGCTAGAAAAAAGTTGAAATAAGAAACATTCAGCGTTTTTAAAGAATAATATGTCATCTCTTATCGTCTGGCTAAGCTTAAATTAATTCCTACAAAAGCTTTAGTAGTTAAGACCAAATGACATTACTATTATAAAAGAACAATTTACAATGGACAATAACCCATGTTTCATTTAGAGATATAAAGAAACAATTAGAGTACATCTGTGATAAATATCCGTCCAAAAACTACTCACTCTGACAATATCTCATATAAGCGATGAAGTTTACCTGACATCTTGGAAATGTTTTGTTCAATATACAATGTATAAACATTGATATCATTTCAGGTTTGCCTTTTTTATAAAACCTTTTTATAAATTTACTCCTGGAAAAAAGGTCATATAAAAAATTCTAGGCTAAACACACAACCATAATATCGTGATGGACAGTTTGTGTTAGTTTCAACCTAGTACTTCTGAAAAGTTGCTTGCACACAAAAATGGACAACCTTTAACAAAAAATAGTACATCCTTTATGCACACAAAAAGTGACCAGACTAAAATGTTATTCTGTCTATACACTCGTGTATGTAAACAAGAGACGTTTGTAAAAAATACATGCTCCCCTAGCGCCTTATCCCCTAGAGGCAGCCACAGAAGTATAGGAAGGTAGGACAGGGACTTGTGTCAGTACATTAATGGGAGGATGACAGGGGCTTCTGATGTCAAAAGCTATTTGCCATGGCAAGTAGATGAATGAGAGAAACTGTGTCAATGACACTGGTTATAAAAAGTATAAAGTTCAACTTCTTGAGAACATCAAAGAGTATAGGAACTGCATGGGTAGGTAGGCAGTAATGTGGGAGGGTGGGTAGGTAGGAAGTTTTAAGGCAGCAAGGCCAAAGGGTTCTCCAGTTATCAATCAGAATCTGTTTTCCTCTTTATGGTGTATGGTCACCATGATTTTGGCATTTAACCTAGTGACCTCAGACAACAGGGGTCATCTCCTGAACAGGCCACCATGCATAGCAAGTCTATGAAGCCAAAGCTTGAGGGTTCTCTAGTTATTGATTGGATACCATTTTTGTCAATGGTCACTCTGACCTTGAACTTTGACTAAGTGACCCAAAAAGCGATAAAAGTCATCTACAAGTCATTATCAAGGATCATAGGCCCAAGCATTCTCTAGTTATTTATCAGAAACCATTTTTCAGTTAATGATCTATATGACCTTGACTTTTCATCTGGTGACACTAAAAACTTTAGGGGTGATCTACTGGCCATAACCAACCTGCCTATGAAGTTTAGGGAAGTCTGGGCCCAGGCATTCTACAGTTATTGATCAGAAACCATTCTGCTTTTCAAGGTCACTCTGACCTTGACCTTAAAAACGGTACTTGACCAACCTACATACCAAGTTTAAGGAAGATGGGTCCAAGGGTTCTGTAGTTACTGATCTGAAATCGTTCCGCTTTTCAAGGTCACTGTGACCTTAGCCTTTGACTTATGGTCTGAAAAACTATAGGGGTCATCTAGTGGTCATGATCAACCTGCCTTTGAAGTTTTGCAGAGCTGGGCTCTAGCATTCTGTAGCAATCGATCGGAAACCATTTAGCTATTCAAGGTCACTGTGACCTTTGCCTTTTTAACTGGTCACCTGAAAAGCTGTAGGGGTCATCTATTGTTTGTCACCAAATTTCATCCTCCGTTTGAGGAACCTTGGCCCAAGTGTTCTATAGTTACTGAGCAGAAACTGTTTTGCTTTTCAAGGTCATTGTGACCTTGGTTTTTGACCTGGTGACCTGAAAACTAAAAGGGTCATCTACTGGTCATTACCAACCCAACTAGAACTGTGTCCATAGGACACGGATGCCCCCACTATGCATAAGTGCTCATAAACAAGAGCATGTATATCCTGTATGTAAGATTTTTTCTGTACATATACCTAAAATGATCTACAGGTAACCTTATGTACATGATAAATTAAATTACAAATGTAAAATTTATATGTTCAATTATTTATATGGTATATAGTGAAAAAATCAACAAAGGGCCATAATTCTGTTAAATATGGTCACAGCAAATATTCCTTCCTTTACTACCATCTACACATTAAAGCTGTTCATCCCTGGAAGTTTAAGCAAAATCTGCCATCCGGTTTAAGAGGAGTTGCGTTCACAAACTTTCTATATGGTATATAGTGAAAAAATCAACAAAGGGCCATAATTCTGTTAAATTTGGTCACAGCAAAAATTCCTTCCTTTACTTCCATCTACACATAAAGGTTGTTCATCCCTGGAAGTTTAAGCAAAATCTGCCATCTGGTTTAAGAGGAGTTGCGTTCACAAAATTTCTATATGGTATATAGTGAAAAAATCAACAAAGGGCCATAATTCTGTTAAATTTGGTCGCAGCAAAAATTCCTTCCTTTACTACCATCTACACATTAAGGTTGTTCATCCCTGGAAGTTTAAGCAAAATCTGCCATCCGGTTTAAGAGGAGTTGCGTTCACAAAATTTCTAGTGAAAAAATCAACAAAGGGCCATAATTCTGTTAAATTTGGTCGCAGCCAAAATTCCTTCCTTTACTACCATCTACACATTAAGGTTGTTCATCCCTGGAAGTTTAAGCAAAATCTGCCATCCGGTTTAAGAGGAGTTGCGTTCACAAGATTTCGGGACGTACGGACGGACGGACGGACGGACAAGTGCAACGCTATATGCACCCCACTTTGTGGGGGCATAAAAACCAAGTTTGTGGAAGGTTGGTCCAAGGGTTCTCTAGGTATTGATCAGTAACAGTGTCTACTGACCGACATTTGCAAAACAATATGCCCTCCTCATCTTCAATGGGGGCCATAATAAAAAGGAATCAAATTCAACAAGAATTCTTCAGAAGTGAAATATTTTATTCAAAAAGATCATAATTCATAACAACATTGATTAATGAAACAGCACAAGAGTACAAATGAACCTCTCTGATCAAAGATCACCTTTAAAATGAGGGCTCTCTGACCAAAGAACACCTTTCACATGAGAGCTCTCTGACCAAAGAATACCATTCAGATGAGGGCTCTCTGACCAAAGACCACTTTTTTATATGAGAGCTTTCTATTACAAAGATTCAAACACTGAGGTTGTCTTTTCTCTAGGGATGGTCTTAATACAGAGCTGGTTTTCACTTAAAGTCTGAATGTTAAAATGTCATGATAAATATGTATGTGCATGGTTGTGTTAGCTTAACTCCTATACATTCTGTATAAATAACATAAGTAATGTATAGTATATAAATTTACAGCTAAAATGGAAGGTATTTTTTATTCATATATATCTTAGAGGTAAACTTACTTATATTCTACAGGACAACTAAACTGTCACTATGTTTTCGACATTTCTCTTGACTGTCATGTGTCTTGGTCATTAAAACAGACTAATATATCTTCAATACATGAAATACTGTGAACATTCAATAATACTTTGCATGAACAAACATATCATAAACCATTGTCCTGACATCAATTACTGACATAAATTACTGAGATGGGTTCACTGAACAACAAGTTGAACACTTACTTATATAGGATTTCTCATAGAAGTGATTAAACAAAATGGTAAAATAATTTCCCGACAAACAGAAGAAGAAATGCTTATAGTAAGAGGCAATGTTCACCCACCGTCTGTGAGGAGGTAAGAGGAAGTGAGAACAGTGGGGTCAGATTATGGAGAAAAAGTGTCAAGGGTTAGGATCATGATAGAAATGGGATCAGAAGAAAAAGCTGCAAACAGCAGTAGGGTCAGATGAGCAGTAGGGACAGGAGACAGAATTGTGTAGGTAGTTGGGATATGATAAATGGCTGTGCCAGCAGTAGGGTCAGGAGAAAGGGCTGTGTTGGCAGTGGGGACAGGAGGAAGGGCTGTGTAGGCAGTGGTGACAGGAGGAAGGGCTGTGTAGGCAGTGTTTTGAGAGCACAGCTCATTTTAACAAACATAGCAAGAACTTCAAGTAACATTAAATGCAATAATAACATACAATTAACATTGATATGAATGTACATTTCTATCAAATGATCAACATAGCACTATTTATATTCTTTGGTACAAAAATAACAATACTTCATTCTAGATAATGACATATTCATAGGAAGTCACTATACTGTGAATCAGAGAATCATACAAAATGAGACATAACATATTTTTTTTACTCATAATTTTATAAGCTCGCCCAAAAAGGACCAGAACTCTTTTCACAGTAAATAAAATACCTGTATTTGATATAAAAAGGTTTTGGCAGACATTTTGACAGGCAAGGAACTAACCTTGTTGCAGAAAGACAGAAATAAACAATAAACAATTATACAGAATCCCTACGAAAAAATAAAATGCCCAAAGAGAAGCAAAGGAGGGAATATGTCTTGAGAATAATATGATCCATGATCCTGTGACTATGACACTTTTTTCACCCCCCACACTGTTTAAGAAAAATTATTGACTCACTGGTACAGGAAGATGTATTGAAAATTAAAATAAAACAAAGCTTCACAGTAAAGGTTATATTTACTTTTGTACTATCAAGTTAATATTAAAACTGAAAACCTTACTGTTTTAAGCTTTTAAGCTGAAGCACTGACTGCAGAGCAGAAATTAGCATGAAACAAAAAGGTTTCATAGCCAAAGAAAAAGATGATGTTTACATACAACAATACAGCAATACAACACTATAGCAATACAAAGGAAGTCCTAGGTTTTCGTGTCTCCTAGGAGATTCTGTTTCACCGTATCTATGAACCCCTCTGAGGATCTACTGTGTAAAGCTGTGTACCCGTCTTTATACTGTGATACATGTGGACCCCAGTCTGCCGCCGGCTGTAGCAGGTGACATATACGCTGAAACAGAGGTACGGTAGTCACTTTATGCAATTACTGTTTTGTTTTTCGAACTTTAAAGAAACAGTAATACAAGAACAAGATAAAATAACATGTTCAGTCTGATTTAATTTCCAATTCAAAATATACAAGTTTTTATTATATTCACTCACAAACAGAAAGGGTTTTCGTGGAGGTTGTAATATTTTATGAAATTCATCCCAGCTACCTCAGGATAAGGGGTCTTAATTTCTACTATTACTAAAAATCTACAATGAAGACCTGATGACCACACTGAACTTAACATTTTTAAAGTTCAGGCTATACTACATTTTTTGCCATGTCGTGAGATAATCAACAATGTGGACAAATTTTGTATTTTCATTTTCAGATAATAGACTATTTCAAAGTTACTTTTGTTTACTCTTAATCACACTCTGACTACATAAATGTACACTAATAGGGGAATAAACAATGCATATATAACATTTCTATTGATCATTTTCACATCATGGATGACTTGGATATCATAACACATAACATGCAACATGCAATAGTGTTGCTAGGTTGTGTGATCCATATCCATGCTTTGAAGAATGGATTTTTCAAAGACTGCATTTTATAATAATTCAAAGACAGCAGGAAACATTGTTTGTTAAATTGTTAGTTTATGGCATCAACTGTGACATCATTTTCTCGATGACATCAAATTGACCAGATTGTTGATTCTGCCACGTCACATCAAGATTATATAATTTGATACTTCGCCTATATGAAATAACAAAAATTGTCAATCTGGCAAGGTTTTACATTACTGTGTATCGCTATACAAACTTTTTACATTATAAATGTTATAAAGGTTATGACTCATGTGCTTGCTTTCAAATATTTTTTATGATTAGCCCCTTAAATGAGTATCTCAATAATATGATCAGGTGTCTTTCCATGATCATTACAGCTACGTACCAGATCCCTACTCTTCATTAGAATGTTTCAACCTTCATTCATCAAGCAAAAATAAAAATTCTTGAACAGACAATGCCAGCTTACCTGTTTCAGAGTTCCTGGTGTTTTCCATATCTGATAAAACATCACTACAGGTAAAGGGATTACAGGAATCATGGCAAGAATGTTCCCAAAAACTTTGGCAAAAAATGGATATTCATATCCGTCATAGGCTGGCGGCTCATACTGATAACACATCACTAGGAATGTCACCTATAACATATATATCTGACTTTAAGTCACATAAAAGAGATGCCACAACTAAAGCTATTGTGCTGGCAATTCACCTGCTATGTATATTTCTGCAGATTCTTCATTTTCGTTTATGCAAACACAAAACTTTCTCCCTTTATTTCTTGTAAACTAGAAATCTAACTTTTTACCTTACGAAATAAAAGATAAAGAAGTTTTATATATAAGATATTATGATGCTTGATTCAAGCTGAAATAATAGCTTTTCAAATACTGGTAATACTGTTGTGAACCAACTAGTGTGCTTCTCTGTTTTGGTCTTATGTAGTTAAAGGAATTTGGACTTTCAAGAACTTTTATCTGGGCTGTAAACATGGACCATTTCCTAAATGTTGTAGTATCCTTGCTTAACAAGGTATCCAAGGTTTAACTTTCATCTATCAACAACAGAACAACCAGACTGACTTTAAGTTTAAGAATAAGGAAGAACACTTTTTAAACTAAGGTAAAATAAAGAAAATAAAAAATAGCATTTATGTATTCTACTGAAGTATAAGCAATGCAAGATATGACAAGATGTGAAAGTACTTTATTGTAGTAACCTGTACATTTATACATATACACACAAATCAATGACACTATGCCTATATTATATAATCAAGAGGAAGCAGTCCAGTAGGGGTATAAGTCACCTTTCAGAAATATTCTATCAAATGCATGCACAAACAGCATTGTGGCTTACCAACAGAATGGTAGGTGTAATAAAACACCAACATATCCTGATGAAGAGAGGTGGGGGTCGACCAATCATTAACTGTACATCCTTACAGAACCTTCCTGCACCTGAAGGCAAAATACACATGTTGATAGATTTTCAAATGCTAAAAGTTCAAATACTAATTCAAATCACTTTCTAAGTTGAAAAAATGTACAAAAAATGTCTCAAAGAGAATGAAGTTAAACAAATGCTTTAAGAAAATCCTTAAGCACTTTAATAGTGTAATCCCTTTGGAAATAAAATACAAATTTACTAGATAATTACCTATTTTGAAAGCAGCTAGAAATTTTTTTTTCTTCATTGGCTCTGACTGACGTGTGGAAAACTGCTGTATTCAATAAAAAAAAACTTTCACTCAAACCTCACTTGTAAGACCTGACAAAATGTATTGTTAACTTAATTCTCTTCAAAAGATAAAAAAATGTCAGAATTCTGGTTTGAAAAAAAAAAAAAACTACTGTTATTATTTTGAAATCAGAAACTGTACTAAAACCTAGTACAGTACAACTTTGTTAATTTAAGCATCAGTAACTCTCTAGGTTCCAGGGAACCCTAAAGTCACTATTCACTCCCAGCCAATTTTACTCTATGCTTAGTATTACCATGGATAAGGAACATTAAAATCAGTAGGTTCACCTGCAAAACTTGAGGTATTCAATAACTTGAGTGTCAGGAGAATTCAAACAAGAGGGCCATGATGGCCCTGTATCGCTCACCTGAATATGACTGCTTTTAACAAAGTTGCTATGGACTTGGTTAATTGACCCCAGATGACCCATATTCGAACCTGACCTAGAAATTATTGAAAAAATCTTTCTGACAAATTTCAAGGTCGTTTGAACTGAAAATGTTACCTCAATGCGTGTTAACAAGGTTTTTTCCATATTTGGGGTCTGTGACCTAGTTTTTGACCCCAGATGACCTTTATTCGAATCTGAGCTAGAAATCACTAAAACATCCTTTCTGACAAATTTCGAGAATATTTGGACTGAAAAGTAGCTTCTAGAGTGTTAACAAGTTTTTTTCTATTTTTGGGCTCTGTGAGCTAGTTTTTGATTTCAGATGACCCATATTCAAATTTAACTTAGAAATCATAGAAACAACCTGTCTAACAAATTTCCAGGTTATTTGAACTGAAAATGTAACCTCTAGTGTGTTAACAAGGTTTTTCCATATTTGGGCTCTGTGACCTAGTTTTTGACCCCAGATGACACAATTTTGAACTTGAGCTAAAAATCATCAAAACAACCTTTCTGACAAATTTCTGGGATATTTTGACTGAAAATGTAACCTCTAGAGTGTTAACAAGGTTTTTCTATTTTTGGGCTCTGTGACCTAGTTTTTGAACCCAGATGACCCATATTCGAACTTCAGCTAGAAATCATAGAAACAACCTGTCTAACAAATTTCCAGATTATTTGGACTGAAAATGTTACTTCTCCTTCTACAAGAAGATTTTCAAAGTTTTCACTATATAAGCCTATGTAAAACCAATAACCCCAGGGTGGGGCCAAATTTGACCCCAGGGGTATAATTTGAACAAACTTGGTAGAGGTCCACTAGACAATGCTACATACCAAATCTTAAGGCTCAGGGCCTTGTGGTTTCTGACAAGAAGATTTTCGAAGTTTTTCTTATATAAGCCTTTGTAAAACCAATGACCCCAGGGTGGGGCCAAATTTGACCCCAGAGTTATAATTTGAACAAACTTGGTAGAGGTCCACTAGACAATGCTACATACCAAATATCTAAGCTCTATGCCTTACGGTTTCTGACAAGAAGATTTTTTAAGTTTTTCCTATATAACTCTATGTAAAACAAGTTACCCCTGGGGCGGGGCCATTTTTGACCCAGAGGCCATGACTTGAACAAACTTGGTAGAGGTCCACTAGACAATGCTACACACCAAATATCTTAGCTCTATGCCTTACAGTTTCTGACAAGAAGATTTTTTATGTTTTTCCTATATAACTCTATGTAAAATAAGTTACCCCTGGGGCGGGGCCATTTTTGACCCCAGGCTCATAATTTGAACAAACTTGGTAGAGGTCCATTAGATGATGCTTTATACCAAATATCAAAGCTCCAGGCCTTGTGGTTTCTGACAAGAAGATTTTTAAAGATCCAACTTTTAAAATCTGTTTTTAGCTCCTGTGACCCAGAAATGCAATGAACCGGAACCATTTGAACAAACTTGGTAGAGATTCATGCAAGGAACATTTTAGGCAAGTTTCATTTAATTTTGCCCAGTGGTTTCAGAGGAGATGTTGTTTGAATGAATTGTGGACGACGGACGGACGGACGGACGGACGCCGGACAATCAAGGATCCTAAAAGCTCACATGAGCATGCTCAGGTGAGCTAAAAATAATATGCATCCCTTACCAATTACAAGTTATCAAAGTCATACTGTATAACTTACCATATACCCAGGCAATGAGGAAACACTCAAAAAATGATATGATGAGAACACAGAATGCAGCAAAATACCAGTCTACCAACTGGTACAGGTAAATACCAGCCTGCAATATAAGAAACAACCAGAATATACAAACAAGTCAGTGACACTTAGAATTATTCTTAGTCATGACTCGCATTTTATAACTTTTTAAATTAAAAGGGTTGTCCCAAAGGTTCGTGCACAATTGCACCAACAAAAATTCAAAATTAATTTAATTGTGAAACTGCTATTCAATATAACAAAACTAATCTACAAATATGACTAGTTTAGTTAAAAGATCGCGAGTCCTTCAAAGGGGCTGAAGGGTCTCTCAGGCCTCACAGTTTTTAATATAACAAAGCACTATGATATTACTAATTGGGTTTGAACATATACATTTACATGAACCATTAATACTTCTTACATTTGTAGTGTATGGTAAATCCAACAGCATAAGTATGACACAGAAACAACCAGTCACTAACACTTTACGGTGCCTCAACTTTGGAAAGGTGTCTAGAAATCCACTTGCTAAGGTTTCAAATACTCCAAACTACAAAGGAAAATAAGTTCCTTCAACCTATTTGTTTGTTGATCTAAAAACAGACACAGCACTCTCATAAACCACAATTTCAGTGATGGTTATAAAATTAAAAGTAAAGCCTTTACAGCATATAAAGTAAACTATTACATGTACTATTATTAGGGAAAATAAGACATTAAAACTGGTATAGTAGGAGGAGGACATTTAAGTTCATGTAAGTATAGCAACAAGAGATATGTCAATACGACAGATGCCCCCACATTCGGCTGTATAATCACAAAAAATTCTGTTCAATTCCACGTGTGTATGATTTTGTCGATCTCTAATATGTTTGATTTAAATACCCAGGTGCGTAAGTTTACATGCTGACAACTATTCTTAGAAAGTTTCATAACTCTACCAGTTATACATTTGGAGTTACACGAGACAAAAGTCTAAAATGCTATATTTTGTTTTATCAGGGGCATAACTCTGCCGATCTCCAATAAATTTGCCTCAAAAATACCTAGGTGCAAAAGTTCAAATGCTGACAACTATTTTATGAAAGTTTCATGGCTCTAGCAGTTAAACATTTCGAGTTAAACGTGGCACAAGTCTGATAATGCTATTTTTTGCTTAACTGGGGAAGGGGGGCAAAAGTCTGATGATCTCCAATAAATTTGCCTCAAAAATACCCAGGTGCATAAGTTCACATGCTGACAGCTATTTTTAGAAAGTTTCATGGCTCTAGCAGTTATATGGTTGCAGTTATACAAGTTATAAGCGTGACAGCAGACAGACGAACAAGGGCAAATCTGTATCCCCCACCCCCAAAATGGTGGGGGCATAAAAACACTGTCTCAACAGTACTACATTTTCTGATCAGTGGTTAAAAAGTCATCTCTGTTTTTCTGATATCTAACGGCACACAGTATTTGACAAGAAATAAATATGGGAACTACAATATACAAAAGCACAGTGCTTGTGAAAACATCTACAAATTAACATTTTAATGAAAATGCCTATAACATTTCAATACACAAAAAAGCCATAGTAAAAGGCATTTTATAACATTTGAAAATAACACAAATCAAACTAACTTTTCACGTTCCTTCCACACAGTTAGTTTTGTTTTTCAACTGCATGCTTTTATTTTCAAATTGAGGATTAGCAGATTAAGATTCAGATACCTGACTGTCAATGCCCAGGGATATAAGCATGAGGAAGAATAGAGCTGACCACAGCTGGGGTATGGGTAGCTTTGTTATTGCTTCTGGATAAATAACTAGTGCTAAACCTGGACCTGTAAATATACATATACATATAAAAAAATGTGATCAAATATAAAACCTGGATCTGTAGATATAATATACAAGAAAATTATTGAGATCAAATATAACACCTGGACCTGTAAATATACAAGCAATGGAATCGAATATAAAACTTGACCCTATAAATATAATATAAAAGCAATGGGATCAAATATAAAACACTGGACCTATAAATATACAAGCAATGGGATCAAATATAAAACCTGGACCTATATTTATAATATACAAGCAATGGGATCAAATATAGAACAAGGACCTATATATAATATACAAGCAATGGGATCAAATATAAAACCTGGACCTATAAATATAATATACAAGCAATGGGATCAAATATAAAACCAGACCTAAAAATATACTATACAAGCAATGGGATCAAATATAACACCTGGACCTATAAATATAATATACAAGCAATGGGATCAAATATAACACCTGGACCTATAAATATAATATACAAGCAATGGGATCAAATATAACACCTGGACCTATAAATATAATATACAAGCAATGGGATCAAATATAAAACCTGGACCTTTAAATATAATATACAAGCAATGGGATCAAATATAAAACCTGAACCTGTAAATATAAAATACAAGCAATGGGATCAAATATAAAACCTGAACCTGTAAATATAATATACAAGCAATGGGATCAAATATAAAACCTGGATCTGTAAATATAGATTACAAGCAATGGGATCAAATATAAAACCTGGACCTATAAATATAATATAAAAGCAATGGAATCAAATATAAAACCTGGACCTGTAAATATAATATACAAGCAATTGGATCACATATAAAACCTGGATCTGTAGATATAATATACAAGCATTGGGATCAAATATAAAACCTGGACCTGTCAATATAATATACAAGAGCAATCAGTGATCACATGTGTCACCTAATGACAGCCAATTAAGCAGTTGTATTGTGGGGTTATTGGACAGTTTGTTGGAAATGTAAACTGAGATACCAATCAATCCTGTAACATTTCATTCAAATTGCATTAGTAGTATAAGAGAAGTAGTCCGGACAAACTTTAAAAATAAAAATCATTAAAGGGCCATAACTCTGACAAAAATCATTGAACTGGAAAATGCCGGCAATATGCACAACTCATCTTGGTACTGATCATTCCTGTAAATTTTAGTTGAAGTTGCACCAGTAGTTTTTGAGGAGTAGTCAAGACAAGTTTTGTGACAGACAGACAGACGGACAAACAGATGGTGGAGAAGTGATCTCTATATGTAGCGACTACTTTGTAGAATGTCGCAGCTACCGTGTAGCAGGCAACACAAAAATCATTTACGGGCCAATACACCCTTTTTATTCAAGGGCCATAACTCAGCGAAAAATTATTCAACTGAAAAACCTGTTAAATATGTGCAAGTACTTGTTGTACTGATTAATCCTGTAACATTTCATTCAAATTGTGTTTACTTAGTAGTATAATAGAAGTAGTCTGGACAAACTTTAAAAATAAATATCATAAAAGGGTTGTAACTCTGATAAAAGTCAAGGAACTGGAAAATACTGATGACATAAACAACTAGACTTGGTACTGATTATTCCTGTAAAGTTTGGATGAAATTGCACCAGTAGTTTTTAAGGAGTAGTCTGGACAAGTTTTGTGACAGACAGACAGATTGACAGACAGACAACGGAGAAACAAGCAAAGGGATCAAATATTAAACCTGGACCTGTAATACACAAGCAATATGATCGAACATTTGTAACCTTGTTTGAAATATACACATGTTTATGAATTTTGAAGTCTTTAAAACAAATGGTTGTTCAGTTACAGAGTGTAAATGATTCTAAACATTTAGGTCACTGTGACATACTGACCCAAAATGTATAAGAGTCATCCACTCAATGTGTGCAATCATGACATAAAGTTTGAAGTTTCTATAACAAATGATTAACAAGTTACAAGGTGGAAATGGTTTTATGTAACTTTTACCTGTGAGCTACTGACTCAAAAATCAAGCAAATGATTGTCAAATTACATGGCAGAAATGATTTTCAATGTTAAGGTCACTGTGACCTTGACCATTGACCTACTGACCCCAAAATCAATAGGGTCATTCAATCAATGTGTGCAACCATTATATGAATTTTGAAGTCTCTTCAACAAATGGTTGCTGAGTTACAGAGTGTAAATTATTCTAAAGACTTAGGTCACTATGACCTTGACCTTTGAAATACTGACCCCAAAATGAATATGGGTCATCCACTCAATGTGTGCAATCGGGAAATAAAGTTTGAAGTCTCTATAACAATTATTGTCAAGTTACATGACTGAAATAGTTTTCAATGTTAAGGTCACTGTGACCTTGACCTTAGACCTACTGACCCCAAAATCAATATGAGTCATTACATGAATTTTGCAGTCTTTATGACAAATGGTTATTGAGTTACAGAATGTTTATGATTCTAAACATTTAGGTCACTGTGACCTTGATCTTTGTCATACTAACCCCAAAATGGGTGTCATCCACACAATGTGTGCAATCATGATATAAAATTTGAAGTCTCTATAACAAATGATTAACAAGTTACAAGGTGGAAATGGTTTTATGTAACTTTGACCTGTGAGCTACTGACTCAAAAATCAATGTGGGCAATAACCATATGAAGGTAAAAGACTGTAGGCCAAAGAGTATGCAAGTTATCCTCTAGAAACCAAATTGTTAACAAATGGACAGACGGATGGATGCCCAGGACTATAACATAATATGCCCCCCTTCAGGCATATAGAAAGGAGACTTAAGGAAGCAATCATTAATTTGTTTGGATTTATGTCACAACACCCTTGTTTGTTACTCATCTGATAGAGTCCTTATGATAATGTTACATTTGTCAGGTCCTTATGATAATATTATGTTTGTCAGTTCCTTACACACAGCCTAACTTTTCAAATCAAACAACATTTAGATAAATAAATGCCCCTGCCCCAAGTGCTTGCCATTACCTGAGGTTGCAACATCTTTGATGTCCAGATTTGCCTCTTTTGCAATGTAGCCAATCACAGAGAAGATAACAAACCCTCCATAGAAACTTGTAAAACCATCAGCTGCTGTACATATTAATGCATCCCTGGAAAAAATAAACAGTAATACTTTGAAATGTTTTAAGTCAAAATACATGTAGTCTGCAGTTTATTTTCATCAGTCTTAAAAACTTTTGTGAACATTTCAGAATTTCTGCAAAAGATCTCATTTACCTGCAACAAAATTTCATCAGTCTTGCACATTATAGCAAGCTTTTGGTATTCTATATCTATTACTTCAAAACCATTTAGACATACTGATAATAAAATCATGAAGAAATGTATAACTACCACTGAACTATGTCTTCTGAACACACTGTAATCTCATTTTTTGTTTCCTTGTATGAGACAAATATGCAAATCTTGTCAGAACTTAATTATAAGTAGTTAGATAAGATAAAAACAAGGCTTATCTTTACAACATATGTATGATTTCTGCTGTCAAATCAGTTAAACAAAGCAATGCTTTAAACCACTTAGTGAAGAAACCACACAAAATCAACTTCAAAACTAGGTACCACTTTGATCAAGAGCTGTGTGTAAGAGCGTGCTTGATTATTCACAACTTATTAGTTTAAAGCTGCTTGTGAAACATATAGGAAAGATTGTGAAAAAAAAAACATCTTAGAACTATGATTTCTGACCCCAAAAGCAATAGGAATCATCCTTGATGTGAGGCAAGTCAATGTGTAAGTTTTCATGACAGGAAGATGATAAGCAAAGCATGTTAAGATCTGTTTTCGTATGTCAATTCACTGTGATCAAGACCTTTGACCCCAAAATCAAGTGATGATCCTTGATGTGGTTCAAGTAAACGAGTAAGTTTTCATGCAGATAGGAGACAAGGAAAGCAAGATATGGTCCTCACACGGTTTCGAGGAATTGTGACCTTGACCTTTGATGGTTTGAACACAAAATCAATAGGGATTATTGTTGACAAGGACTGGTGGAAGTACAAGTGTAAGTTTTCATGCAAGTAGATGATAATGAGAGCAATTCATGTTCTGGAAACAATTGCATCTTTAGAAAGATGGACAGGCAGACAGAAAGACTGACAAGCTAATTTCAGTGTATCCAAACAACTCTGTTGCAGTGGGTATAATAACCATGACTGATTTCTCAGATATATGTACAACAGTAATTGCATACAAAACTTGAACAAAATGTTCATGTCAAAAAAGGGTCATATTTTGCATTATGGTAAATTTGGTGAAGAGTTATATAGCTTGTTTTTATTCATGCCCCCTGAAGACCTTAGTGAATTATTAAAACAATAATCATGGCTGCTTATAAAAATATATGCATCATACTAAATTATATGTAAAAACTGCTATCAATTTTTTTTGGCAAGCAAAACCTTAACAAAAATTTCCAAGTTTAAAAGGGGCAATAATTTAAAATAAATTCTGCTCAGAGTTATCTTACTTGGAGGTCTGATGTCCCTTTATCAACTTTCAAGTCAATCCCTTTCATGACTGCTGAGAAATAAGCATGAGAGTATATTCTATGTAAAACTTTAACCAAAATTTCTATGTCAAAAAAAAGGCCATACTTTGCCCTAAAGACGGTCAAGAGTTATCAAACGTGTTTGCTTACTGGAAAAGACAATAGTGAAGTGTCTCTGAAATGGGATGCTTTCTGTATCTTGCACTATCCCCTAAACTTAAAATAATTAAAACTCTTCACAAGGTCTTCATCATATGAGCATATCGTACCCACGATAAATAAACTTAACTTTACAAAGACCTGAAAAAGCTTTGAAATGTAATAAACAGGGTGGAAATCTTTTGAGTTACCACAATTTACTTTCATTATTTAAGGTAAGAATAATCAAACTTGGTCAAGCTAGAATATCAAATCTTCTGGAACAGCATTTAACTGTAAATGTATTTTGCATTTACATCTTTGCCAAGACATTTAAATATATAAAAGACCAGACATATTTGACTTACTTCAGACAGTTGTTGTTGAACTTGTTATAACTTGCCATAGTTATGAGACCACCCCATGCTGGCCCCAGTGAGTAAAACACCTGTATGGCTGCCATTAACCATACCTGTTTAAGACAAATAAAAACAACCCTGAGTTCCTGATTAACTATTTCATTACAATATCTGAGTTAATTTTCCCATACTTAGAAATATTCTTACTGCCATCAGAGTTATTCTTGAGATAACATTTTGCTATTTAAGTTTTCCAAAATTCAGAAACATAATTAATTCTCAATAAATTGTTGGAATATGTTCCCACAATAATTTTCCAAAATAGTTTTAATACTGCTTATTTGCTTTGATCACTGGATAGTATTCTACCTAAGTCTTTCCCACATTTACTGATATTTCTGCTTGCAGATTTACTATCAACATATTTCTGGACTTGTCTATTCAAGGCAAATTTTCTTAAGTTTACTTGTAACCTTATTGTACATAATATTAAAGCAGAGCAAAGACCTAAACTTCATGTACAAAATATGGGTATTATATTTTGTGCTATCAAAGACAAACATAAATTTTCTAAAAAAAAAAAAAAAAGGGAAACAAAAAGATCTAATCATAGTGATTAAATGTTACTGTAAAAGGTCATCAATATTATCATCTTTATGTATTTCTGGAGTTAAACCATCACTTTCACCATTTCAAGCAGGTCTTATACAATTGTTTGCATGGATATAAAAATAATGCATCAAAATTCAGTATAAATTAATATCAAACAGTTTGTTACAGTATACCTGTCCATCTTTTAATGTAGCAAAATTAGGTTTGATGTAGTACAAGATCCCATCTCCAGCCCCAGGCAGAGTGAGGCCCTTCACAAGGAACACTTAAATACAGAACAAACTATAACTGTTAAAGTATTCACACTGATATTTACATGTATATGTACCAGAATATAGCTTTTCTTGCTTTTTAATCTATATTTTTTTCCATAATTTTCTTTTATATTTATTCATTTAAATTTATACAAGCACTGGTAACCAGAATAAGTCAAAAATCACCTCTTCAATAAAAAAATAAAAATAAAAACTAAAAATAAATAAAAATAAAAAAATCACCTCTACGATATCCCTGACATCTGATTGTCTTTAGATTTAGGACACAAGAGCCAATAAATTACAGCATATTTCAAATTGACCCAAAACTTGAAAAAGATCATTATCTGAATATAATTCCAACAAAATGGATAAATAAGTGTCAAAGACTCTGACATTGTTAAGTTTATCTGTTCCCCTTTAGACTATAATAATGTTTCTTTTTATCAAAATCTTTTACATAAAATAACGTGACACAGACAATATGAATGCCCCCTAAACATGGCAATAAGTTGGGCAAAGAAGATGGGATGGATGAACAGATAAATCTAAAACAAGAGGGCCAATGGCCCTAAAGCACTCACCTGGGTTTAAAGATGTAAGAAATTTTTATGAATGTAATGATGCATAACACAAATGGACCAATGCAATTTCATTGCCATAGCTCCAAAAACAAAAAGTAGGTCAGTAGGTCAAAATATATGTCATGAGATGACATTTTTGAAATCGGAACGAAAAGCTGTACACACAGTCCAAATTTCACTGCCATAGCTTTAAAACAAAAAAGTAGGTCAGTAGGTCAAAAATATAGGTCATGCTATGACATTTTTGAAATCAGAACAAAAAACTGTACACATGGTCCAAATTTCATTGCCATAGCTCCAAAAACAAAAAGTATGTCAGTAGGTCAAAAATAGAGGTCATGCAATGACATTTTTTAAATCAAAACAAAAAACTGTGTACATGGTCCAAATTTCATTGCTGTAGCCAAAAAAACAAAAAAGTAGGTCAGTAGGACAAAAATATAGGTCAAGGAATAATGTTTTTGAAATCATCTTGAAAAACTGTACAAATGTTCCAAATTTTATTGCCATAGCGAAAAACTTAAAAAATGAGAAAAAAAATTGGGGGAGGGGGGACGGGAAGTTACCCCCAAGGGGAGGGGGGATGACTCCACTGTGGTCACAGTGCATACTACCAAATATCTAAGCTCCAGGCCTTGCAGTTTGTGACAAGAAGATTTTTAAAGTTTTTTGCTAAATAACTCTATGTAAAACATGTGACCCCTAGGGAAGGGCCAGTTTTGACCCAGGGGCCATGATTTAAACAATCTTGGTAGAGGTCTAATAGAAAATGCTCAACACCAAATATCTAAGCTCCATGCCTTATAGTTTCTTACAAGAAGATTTTTAAAGTTTTCCCTATATAACTCTATGTAAATCAAGTAAGCCCTGGGCGGGGCCAGTTCTGACCCCAGGGTCATAATTTGAACAATCTTTGTAGAGGTCTACTAGATGATGCCTCATACCAAATATCTTAGCTCCAGGCCTTGCAGTTTCTGACAAGAAGATTTTTAAAGAATTTATTATATAACTCTATGTAAAACATGTGACCCCTTGGGCGGAGCCAATTTTGACCCAGGTGCCATGATTTGAACAATCTTGGTAGAGGTCTACTAGACAATGCTCAACACCAAATATCTAAGCTCCATGCCTTGGGGTTTCTGACAAGAAGATTTTTAAAGTTTTCACTATATAACTCTATGTAAATCAAGTGACCCCCAGGGCGGGGCCAGTTCTTACCCCAGGGTCATTATTTGCACAATCTTGGTAGAGGTCCACTAGATGATGCCTCATACCAAATATCTAAGCTCCAGGCCTTGTGGTTTCAGACAAGAAGAGTTTCAAAATTTTTCCTTTAAGTGTCCACAGCAACCAGAGTTCTGCATGGAATTGAATTTTTTGAACAACTTTGGAAGGGCTTCATGCAAGGAACATCCAATGCAAGTTTCACTAAATATGGCCTAGTGGTTCCAGAGAAGATGTCGTTTGAATGAAAATTGTTGACGCCTCACGACTCACACCGGACATTGGGGTATGACAAAAGCTCACTATGGTACTTTGCGCCAGGTGAGCTAAAAATTCAAACAAACAATTCCAAAGTTCTGTTAAAAAATGTCTTCGACAAGGAAATCAACAAACAGACAATGTTATGCTAAGCAGACAAGGTTTTACTAACCAGACAATGGTATACAACCCAGACAATGCTATGCTAAACAATGTTTTACTAACCAGACGATGTTATACAAACCAGACAATGTTATGCTAAGCAGACAATGTTATGCTAAGCAGACAATATTATACTAACCAGACAATGTTTTACTAACCAGACAATGGTATACAACCCTGACAATGCTATGCTAAACAGTCAATGTTTTACTAACCACACAATGTTATACAAACCAGACAATGTTTTGCTAAGCAGACAATGTTTTACTAACCAGACAATGTTATATTAACCAGACAATTTTTACTAAACAGTCATTGGCATACAACCCAGACAATGCTATGCTAAGCAGACAATGTTATACAAACCAGACAATGTTATGCTAAGCAGACATTGTTTTACTAACCAGACAATGTTATACAAACCAGACAATGTTATGTTTAGCAGACAATGTTTTACTAACCAGACAATGTTATAGAAACCAGAAAATGTTTTACTAACCAGACAATGTTATACAATCAGACAATGTTATACTATCAGAAATGTCATACTAACCAGTAAGAAGAAGAAACGGCAGTGTAGCAGTGACATAGACTACTTTTCCCACAGATTTTATTCCCTTCATTAAACAAAGGAAAATAATGACCCAGGCCACAACTAGTGCCACAGCCAGGTGCCACTGAACTGTGCCAATGTCCTCCAGACCTGTGGATTTTTGCAACACATATCGACTGGAAAAAAAAAAGATTTATTTTATATCAGTCTGAAAAATAAGCTACAGGTCTGAGGCCTACAAACTTTGCCAGACCATAGGACCAATTAACCTGTAAGAAATGATATTCAAGGTATTTTTTTATTAGGAATGTCAGCAAATATTCAAATATTTGCATTCCTGATGAATATTCGAATCCAAATTCTGCATTCAAAAAAAATTTGAAATTTATCAAACTTCCCTCATCATTTTTTCTTAAAATTACCAGTTGCAATTTGATCATGAAATTTGCCGTCTACTGGCATGTTTGTTGTTTTGCACTCCTCCTGAATGAGATCAATCCAGCAATGAAGTTTCAAGCTGATACCTAAAATACTTTTCGAGTTATGCTACTGACAAAAATTATGCATGAAAAATAACAAAGGGCAATAACTAAAATCTATAAAGGCTGAGTTACCAATCAGTGCACTGCACTCCTCCTTATTGAGATCTATCCACCTATGAAGGTTCAAGTTGATATCACATGCACTTTTAGAGTTATGCTTTGGACAAAAATTATGAATGAAAAATATTAAAGGACAATAACTCAAAAATAATGAAGGATAGGGTTATCATTCTTGTGCACTGCATTCCTCCTCAATGAGATCTATCCACCTATGAAGATGGACGGACGGACAGCTGGACAGAAGGAGTCTATAACTATATCCCCCGCTGCCTTTTCGGCGGGGAATAAACGGCAAGTATGTCAATATCATAAGTGTATGGGTGTTTGGTTACCAAAAATTCGGACATTCAGAAACAATCACATTTCCTATAAGAATATTTAAATATACATGTATTCGAATATTCTGTACAAATATTTGAATACCAAAATCAGTATTCGTTGACATCCCTAGTTTTTACTGTTTTGGCCTTTGGAACTGGATTTGGGTTTAACAAATTTTCTGTTATCATATGCCACAATAGTCTAAATCTTTTAAAAATTATTTCACAAACTGCTATACACTATGTCCTTCCAGTATTCGATCAGCAGGTTATAAATGTTCATTCTATGAAATGCAACCCTAATGGTTTTAGCTAAAGAAGTAAAAATGAAAGAAATAGGACCTATAACTCTTTCAACTGACAGATTGTTAGATGGAGACTAGAAGACTTTGTGAATACACATAAAAGACCATCTGCAAAGCCACATCAAACTTCACTAGCAGGATGAATTAATGCATTGCTCTTACCTTTCCTCTGGGATAAATTTGACTGAGTAAATCACAAAATGTTAAAACTACACAAAGAAATGGTATACCAGTACATGAACATTCAATAACCCTGAAACGCTTACTGTAATAAATAATTTCAGAAAAGAAATAAATATCATACAGTAACAGTAATGATACAAAAACCCACTCATGATATACTTACTGCCAAAATTCTTTGCTGGCAGTCCGGCCAAGATCAGTAGCATTGATTTTAATAAATGTTGTGTTTGATGTACAGTTCAAGTTACACTGTCTGTGCAAAGAGTCGAGCCCAGTGATACAGGAGTCTGTGTTCCACCACTGTCCACACTTCCCCCAGGGCAGCTCGGATGTAAACGAGTGGACGAAATAAACCAGAACCCAAACCATGACCATAATATAGTACCAACAGTAGAAAAACGACACAAATATCATCATATAGCCTATACCTGTAAAACATTGATTCAGCAAACATTAAATCTTACATACATGTGTACGTCAGACTCAATTTTGGTACATATCAATAGCAGCATCAGAAATAAAAGATGATAAAAACAAGGAAAAAAGTAATTTTAACACCTTAGAAAACAATATAACTATTTCCTTGTCAAAAGCATTATATTTGAATAGTTTCTGAGTGGTCAATGTATGCCTTTGAAAACATGAAATGTAGACTACTGGAAAATGTTAATCCTACAAAGTCATGAACCGTGTCTAAACTCCAATACTGCAACTCAGTCATGAACAAGTTTGTCCGTGTCTGAACTCCAATACTGCAACTCAGTCATGAACAAGTTTATCTGGTCTGAACATAATTAGTGCAACTCAGTCATGAACTAGTTTGTCTGTCTAAACTCCGATTCTGCAACTCAGTCATGAACAAGTATGTCCATGTCTGAACTCAAATACTGCAACTCAGTCATGAACAAGTTTGTTCATATCTAAACTCAATTATTGCAACTCTGTGATGAACAAGTTTGTCCGTGTCTAAACTCAATTACGGCAACTCAGTTATGAATAGGTTTGTCTGTCTCTAAACTCAATTACTGCAACTCAGTTATAAAAAAGTTTGTCTGTGTCTAAACTCAAATACTGCAACTCAGTTATGAATAGGTTTGTCTGTCTCTAAACTAAAATACTGCACTCAGTTATTCCCTGATATCATTAACTTGTGTGCCATTTATCAAGTCAAGGCTGAAGATTCTTCGCCGATGCTATGTAAGCCATTTCTTGAAAATTCATAAAATGCCATCTTTTGACATTTATATGAAATATTTGGCAAGGGGAAATATTCAAACATAACAACTAGCAATGACAACCTGTTGTATGATAACAAACATGATTTTATCAACAGCAACATTCATATCATTACCTATTATACTACAGATACATAAGAAGAAAATTATAGCTTTGTAAAACTTCTTAATAATATTCCTATTATATCTATTATGTCAAGTTTATCCAGAAGACGTCTTATGTATATCTGAACATTTATTAAACAAGATTCAGTTCGTCAGAACCAAAAAAAAATCTTCTAAATGTCAGTGTTTCTTAATTAGAGTGCATTTAAACCTACCGTATACCCCCAAGTAAGCCCTTCGGGGTGATGCATTTTGACCACTTTTAATTCAAAATTTAATTACTTATTTAAATGCCCTTCCAGTTTAAGTAACATAGAGGTGCTCCTTAAATGTCCCTCAGCTGACTGACTTGTAGTATCTTTTAAATAATTTGGTTCACATTTTATCTGAAGATGTGTAACACTACGTATACATGTACATGCATAAATGCACATGGTGCTATTAATAGTATTATTAAAAATATGTTGGACTAGATGGTTTTTGTAACAAAAAAAAACAACAGATGGCTGCTCTCTGCAACATTCAAAGTCACTGTGACCTTGACTTTTGTCCTACTGACCCCAAAAACAATAGGGTATTCTACTCAATAAGGGCAACCATCCTACGAAGTATAATGGTACTCCAGTTATTGAGTGGAAACTTAATTCACATTCAAAGTCACTGTGACCTTGACCTCTGACCAACTGACCCTAAAAACAATACGGTTCTTCTTCTCAATAAGGGGGATAAAATCTTATGAAGTTTGAAGGCTGTGGGGTAAATGGTACTTAGGTTATTGAAAGTGTGACAGACTGACAGGGCAATTTCCTCCAGATATGCGGGAGACAATTAAATTTCAGATGAAATATCTGATGGAATTTGCTGAATTATTACTTATTATAAAGGTAAGACTTTTAACTGTTTCATGCAAAGTCATATACACATGTAATAAGACTTCCACTGTTTAATGCAATGTGTGGGGAAAGGGTGTTTTTTTAGGGTGGAAGCATTTAAACAGGGGTATACAGTATATATTTTGCATCCCTGGGAATCAAGTTCTAGCACTAGTAATCCTGTGCTTGATGACTGCTTACTGGGTTCAAACCAGTGCTCAAGTTCTGTGACCCAAACAAATTCAGTGCCTTCAGTGCTCTGATTGATTTACAGACTAGAAACTATTTTAACATCGCTGAACCTGAAGAGCTTGACCTTTCACCAAGTAGACCTGAACAATATGGAAAATCAACTGATCATGTCAAACCATCCTGTGATTTGAAATTCTTGGGAGCAGTTATTTAAGAGCTACTGACTGGAAACAGTTTCCTTAGTTTGAACCCCTATGAGCTTGACCTTTGACCATGTGGGCTCAGAAATAAACAGGGTAACCTACTCAACATGCTCAAACATCCTGTAAAGTTTGAAGGTCCTGGAAGCATATGTTTTTGAGTTGTGAACCAGAAATCATTCTCAAAGTCTGGACCCCTGTGAGCTTTACCCAATTTTTTTCAAACTGCAAGCACCTGTGAGCTTGACCTTTGACCTAGTGGGCCAAAAAACTGTAGGATTTATCCATATAAGATGCCCAATCCACCTATCAAATCACAAGAACCTGTGCCTATTTGTCCTCAAAAGATTGATTGGAAAACACTTACTGATGGTGCAAAGCAATGCAATCCCATTTCTTTGAAAGAGTGACATAAAAATGTAAACATCCAGCATTTTTTTTTACAGAAAAACATCTGCACACTTCTGCTTTTAGAAAGACAAATAAAAACATTCACTGGGTGGTTGCTGAAGACAGTCTCAATATATGGTCTTACCCTTTCTTCCTGATTCACTAATCTTACCTTTAAATAGTGGACAAAACTTCCAGACATACAGACAGCTGATCCCCGAGAACTGACCCAAACAAAGTTCCAGGTAGAACAGTGGCACGCCACAGAAAATCAGGAAGAAGAAAAAGGGAATAAGAAATGCACCTGTAATAAAGATATTACTGTACATCAAGTCCTTTGTTAACATAACATTAAACAAGAGGGCCATGATGGCCCTTGGACGCTCACCAGAGTACTTTGGCTATGTGTCTGTTGTTAAGCAAACATCAGATCTAAGCAATATCACATTTTCTAATTGAAGATTTTCGAAGATCTCATATTTGATACAAATAAAACTCATGTGGTAGAGGCAATCTTGAGCTAGCAGCTTGTCAGATGTCATCTGAAGCCAAATATTGACAAAAAACTACTTTTAGCTCTGGCGGCCATTTTGTGCCAATGATTCAGATCAATCTGAGCAATTTTAATAGAAAGCTATGTAAGGAACATTTCTGTAAAATTGGGTAGAAAATCACCTAGCCTTGAGGAGAAGATGTTGTTCTGATTTTTTTTCTGTTTTTAGCTTTTTCAGCCCTTATGTGCAATGGAGCGGAGCAGTTTGAGCAATTTCAGAAAAGGGCAATATAAGGAACATTTCTGTTAAGTTTGGTTAAAAATGGCCTAGTGGGTTTGAAGGAGATGTCATCTGAAGCCAAATATTTCCGAAAATCTATTTTTAGCTCTGGTGGCCATTTTTTTTCAACTGAGCAAAACAATCTGAGCAATTTTAACAGAAGGCTATTGTAGGCATATTTTGGTAAAATTTGGTGGAAAATCACTCCGAGTTTTAAAGGAAATGTTGTTTTAATTTTTTTTTCTATTTTTAGCTTTTGCAGCCCTTATCTGCAACGGAGCCAAACAGTTTGAACAATTTCAGAAAAGGGCAATATAAGGAACATGTCTCTCAAGTTTGGTTATAAATTGCCTTCTGGTTTTAGAGGACATAACATCTGAATTAAAATGTTGATGATGGACACGGAGATCACAATAGCTCACCCTTGGCATTTCCTCAGGTGAGCTAAAAACTACAAAACATTTGTGTAACTCCTTTTCAAAAATCAGAAGATTACAATACAACTTACAGTCACTGTCAGACATGGGGTAATTAGAAATGTAATGGTAATTAATTACAATTAATTATATTTTTTCAAGTAATTGAAAGTAGAGTGTACTTTTAATTAAATGAAATGGTATTTTAATTAATTACATTAATTTTATTCCATGTAATTAAAAATTACTTTCAATTACTTTTCAATTACTTATTGTCTTTTACTTAAACAGGGTGCAAAACTGTATGGTCATTTTTTTCTATCATTCCATGGTGTAAAATATCTCACCTTGATTTCAACAAAGTGTGAATTATACAAGTATACTGACTGGCTAATAATTATCTTCAAGTTTAGATTTTTGTTCAGTTTATTTTCACAAGTGTTTGATACACAGCTTGAAGATAATTGTCCATTCAGTAAAAGCAAATGCATCGACAAATAAGTAAAATACAGTTCTGCACATACCTTATACCTGGTCATTATCAACTTCAATTGACTCACTGTAAATAAATTTTTAAGAACACTAATGCCAAATATTAGAGCATACATTGAGAAAACCACAAAATCCTCAGCATTGGAAAGTAAAAAAGCATCTTAGTCATCACAGACTTTTTTTCAGGCAGGTAGAAATCTGGACCGAAACATACTATCACACTAGATCAATCAAAATCATTACTTCTCCCACAAGCAAATGCGTCTCAACACAGATATCCATGTTATAGGGTTGCATAATTAACAGTAAGAAGTAACTTACCACCACCATTCTGCATGACCAGGTAAGGAAATCGCCACAGATTGCCCACTCCTACAGAGTACCCCACCACAGAAAGAATGAACTCTAGTTTTCTATTCCACACACCACGAGCATAGTCAGCATTACTGCATGAGGACTCAGTGTCATTGAGGTCACCATTCTCCCTGGCTGTGAGCTCATACTCACCTTTTCTCTCCGGTTTTGTTTCACTCTGAAAGAAATCATTCATCTTCTGTCAGCTGTATGTTTTTTTTCTAGGGAAGATGGGGTGGGGATGGGGCATGGCTTCTGAAGGTAAACACTCGTCTCAACAATTATTCAGCACAACAAATACAAGGAAATAACAATGTTTTCCTTCACTTCAGTAAAATCCCATCTTCACTAGAGAGTTATCTCCCTCTAGAATAAAGAAAAAAACAATATATTCATTCATATTCCAGCTCAAACATGACAGTTTTACACTTGTAGATAATCCAGAATCACACTTTTCTGTCCATCAGGTAGTTCCTCTCATCTAACAAACCATTCTTACAGACAAGTCCAGAAGTTTTTGAGTTCAAACTCTCATTTTTCATTCAAGCATATTTATGTTTTGCTGATTAATGACAAATTCTGTATGTCAACCTCTATACATGTCCTGTTTCCACTAAATAAATGTCAGAGTCTGTTTGATACAGAAGAACAACACTATTTTACAAGACAATTTCAATTCTGCAGGGGGTCAACTTACAGTAACTGAAAGTATTACTCTAATACTAGACTAATTAAAAAGGGATGATACACGATTAACAAAAAGAAACAAAATTTATGCTGTTAAAAATGCAATGAACATCAGATATCTTTAAACAGCAAACATTATAACAGACACAAAGAATTACTGTATCCTCATTTTCGCTAAAGTATATAATCACAAAGACAAGTTCTAGATATTTCATTTTAAAAAGAGACCTTGGTATTTTGTCAATCTAGTTATTGTTAAACTGAAAATTCTCTATGTTAATCAGTGGCACAGTGATATTTAAGATATCTGAAGTCATACGAATGTTGTCAGGCTGTTTTCCTGACTTGGTTCATAACTAACCTGTCTTATTGTGTTACAGTCAAGAAACATAATCCCTCTCCTCAAAATTTTTGAATCATCCCTCATCCTAATGAGACTTCATTGTACATGGAAGTAACATTTTTGAAAGTTTGTGTTTTGACAAGAGAATACAATCAAACATGCAATGTTTATTTCTGACCTATTCAAATGTCAAAATATATGCTGAATTAATTAAATTCAGCTAATAAAATCAGACAGGTTCTTTGGCTCAGTAGTCAGGACTCAGGACCATAATGGGTTTTCGTACTACCCAGGACCCTGTCTGAATCTTGTTGTGACAGGGACATTTTTCTAATGAACTGCATCTTTGTTTTACAGAAAGGCAGTTCATAAAATGGGGGTGGGTCTGCAATACCCACTCACAGACTTGGTACATAACCTCTTGAAAGTTTCAATTTATAAGCACAATTGATGGGTGTGTTATGGTTGAATGCATACATAATTATTTCAGTTTATATAAATTTAACTTCTGACAATTGCATTGTTTTGGTTACTAGTCTAGAATGCCGGTTTTTCATTGCTGGTTGTCTAAATGGGCTTGAGTTCTGATCCCATGGGTACCATGATTTTGATATGTATTGCATCTTAGCATTTTTAAGAAGTTTTTGTCAATTAACAAGAACCATCCATTTAGGTAAACACACAAATTTTGCATAGTTTTGACAGAGGCAAACCTGTTGGAAAGCAGTGTGGGGACCAAGCAGTATGATGAATAAAACAACTTATTTAACTGATTTTTCAAGACAGCAGGTAGTTCTTTTTTTACCTAACATGGTTTAATTACTACAAGTTGTTTTGAATAACTTAGTTCTTTAAATCAGTCCTTCATTGTTTTGTCTTTGTTCAAGAATAGGTTTTGATATATATAAAATTAACTAAATATTTTTGGTGCATTATGAAAAAAAAGGGAATGTATGATGTGCATGAAATAGAGTTAAAATAACGTCAAAATGTACCTGATACTAACATCAAACCTTGTCTCTAAATCCACTTGTAAGCAGCCATTCATATTTAAATGCTTAATTAATATAAAATATTGCCCAAATATCATATTGTTAGTATGTTGTTTTGGTAACTGAAAAAAAATCTGATTTGTCTGATTTTGCCAGAAGTCAAATTAAATAATGTTAAAAAAAACTGTTAACCCTCACCCTGCTGGTGGCAACTGATTCTGCCTTTGCTACCAGTGCAGACAAAGATCAGCCTGCACATCCATGCAGTCTGATCATGGTATGCACTATTCGCCATTCAGTCAGGTAATTTTCAATAACCACCCCCATAAATAATTAATGGATTTGTCCAAATTGAAAGATGGACAGTCAAGTACATTTTAGATATCAAGCATGGTCAGGGTTAAAGAAAAAACACGCCCTGAACTACCAGTACATATATAGTTTTAGTTTTCACCTTTTTAACCCTTTGTAAAAAAATCAACAGAAATATTTATTTCAAGTTCTGATTAAACCTCCTAACAAATGAGGCTTATTTGGCATATTTTGTACAATTCAAGGGCTATAACTCTGGAGTGCCTTGAGGGATTTGTCAAGTTATATAACCATTTAGGATTAGGATTAAGTAAGATAAGAATGTCACTCTAACTTTTGCTCTGCTTTATTTCATATTACAGAGGATAGTTAAGTAGTTAAAATACAGTTATGGATTAATGAATAAGTAACCAATATAATGTATTTGGTTAAAAAATTATTTGTGGAAAAAGGAAGATATTTGAAGAAATGTAAATTTTCTTTGTTTGAACTTCACTAATTGATTTTAAAAGGTGGTAATATAACCTTAGGGTATTGATAAACCATTGTAATTTGTGAACTAAAACCTATAACAACAGTGTAGCAGTGACTGTGATGTCACTAAAGGCATGAAAACCAAGACAAAACTGTCAACATTGGCTCTGCTTGAAAACAGAAGATTACACATAACTATTTCATTTCTTTAAAATATTTTATAGGACATGTGTCAGTCTAAGGAGAAAAATAAAAGCTTTAAAAGACTGTAGGATCTCTATCAGCAGCTGAGCCATTTTATCAAGCGCTACGTGAAACCTCGTATACAAACAAATTCCAACTTTTTACACAGTGCTTAAAAAAAAAAAAAAAAGCTCAGCTGCTGATTTCTGTGGAAAGCTTGTATCTTTCTCCTTAAAATGACACTGTCACATAGAAATCGATGAAGAAATTAAATACTTCCGGGTCGTTTTCTATTTTCAAGCGTAACCAATGTTTATAGTTTTGTCTTGGTTTTGATGCTTTTAATGACAGGCAGGCCTAAAATGATGTCTCTTTCAGGAAGCATAACAAATGTATCACGGTATTTTCAAATCCTTCCATGCATGGAGAAGTAATGGCCCAAACAAGGTCTATCATCAACATTTTGGACCTATGAGCTGTCACTGTGATCTTGACCTCTGAGCTAGGAATTTTGGTCTTGCATGCGAAACACCGTCTCATCAAGGTGAACAAATGTGTCAAGGTATATTAAAATCCTTCCATGCAGGGAGAAATTATGGCCCTGACAAGGACCGTCTAGCATCAAAATTTTGGACCTTTGACCTGGCACTGAGACCTTGACCTTTGAGCTCAGAACCTGGGTGTTGCACGCAACACACCCTCTCATCAAGGTGAACAAATGTGCAAAAGTATTTCAAAATCCTTCCATGCACAGAAAAGTAATGGCCCGGACAAGGCAATCATTACCTTTTTTAGTTATGGAGTTCTTCCCCAAACTAGACATAATGATGGAAGGAGAAGGGAGGCCTATATAATGTCTCTTTCAGGGAGCACAACAAAAGTATCATAGTATTTTCAAATTTTTAATCTGGGTCTTGCACGCAAAACACCATCTCATCAAGGTGAACAGAAGTGCCAAGGTATTTTAAAATCCTTCCTGGGAGAAGTTATGGCCCGGACAAGGTCTATCATCAAAATTTTGGACCTTTGACCTGGCACTGTGACCTTGACCATTAAGCTGGGAACTTAGGTCTCGCACATAACACACCGTCTCATCAAGGAGAACAATTGTGCAAAGGTATTTCAAAATCCTTCCATGCACAGAGAAGTTATGGCCCGGACAAGGCAATCTGGATGAACGCACGCATGCACGTACATACACCAAACTGCGGTACCAAATGTGACGACTATGTCGAGCTATCAGCAAGCGGGCTCGACAAAAGAACTACCCACAGTTTGAAAAATATTGAAATTAACCTACTGTTTTTATACTAAATTAAGCAAGTATGAGTAACTAAGGGAATGTAAAGCAAAAGCCAGTCAATAAGAGCAAAACAAGCAATAACCCACCACCAGCTAAGAAGAATAAACAGATTCATTCAGAAGTGAGTAATGAAAGTCAAAATAGCAACAGTATATTTGATGTATCAAGCGTCCAAACTCAGTTGGATAATATCAGCGCAGACATTGGAATATACATGTATAAGGGTGCCTTGGACTCCATTTTGAAAAAAAGATGATGTTGAGAACCTTATCCAAACTACCTTGTCCAAAGGTATGGAAGGATCAGAGAGATGACTAAGAGAAGAAATGCATTTATCAGAGAAAACCATGGACCTCAAAGAGCGAGTTCAAGTCCTTGAGTATGACAATAGACACCTAACTGATAGACTAGAAAAGTCAGAAAGTGAAATCGAGAAGGCAATCAATGATTTGGCTGAATGGGAGAAAGAGAACAATGCTAAGGGCCATGATGCGATGAAGCAAGCAAATTTTGATGTGCAGTATTTGAGGAAGAACAATGTGAAAATTGCAGACGAGGTGGAGGGCATGGACAAAAGCCAGGACTCCCTGGAACAGAAGGTGCTGACATTACTCAAAGACAACGATAACGTGATTGTGAAAAATGACATTTTAGACATGCTTTGGATCCCATCTAAACAAGGAGACATAAAACCAGTTCTGATTAAAACTATCAATAATGAAGCCAAGGCGAAAATCATGAGAAAAACAAAAATTATGAAATCAAAAGGCAAACGCCTCATTGATGACGTGACAGCACTCAACACAGGGCTCATAAATAGGCTATCAAACCACGAAGACCTATTGAGTGCTTGGTTTTTTAATGGCTATGTATATAGACAGATAGTCAGGCAAGAAAGAATCAATCTAGCATCACAGATGTTATTGCAGCTTACAGACAGAAAGATCTTCAGGCAGATTTGTAACACAAGATTTTGACTGAGACTCACTGTGCATGGAAATATATTTGTACATTGTAAAATCTTTTTTTTCTCTATGTTTGTTTGTTTTTTGTTTTTTTTTTCTCTATTAAAGAGGGGAAAAAATTTGTTGCCAAGCAAATTTATATTTATCATGTCAGCTCATTACCAAGAGTTATCCTTGTAATTGCAGAAATTATTAAGGTGTGTGTATTACAAATGCCTTTTTCAGATAGGGGAGAGTAAAGCAGCTTTTAATTTGATTACCTCCCTTGAGTTACAGATATTTGACATCTCTATGTTTGTTACAATTGTTACAAGGTATAAACTTGTTTAGCAACTCTTATTATAAATTACAGATTCTTTTTCTTTTATTCTACCATCAATCCAGTCTTATAATACAAGAGTGTTTGTAACTGTGTAGTACTAGTAAATTACAATAGGCTATGTTAATCGCAGTACCTGGTTAATAGTCTGCCCTTCTATCTTTCAGCTGTACTCATAAAAAGATATTGATGAACTAACATGCTTTATCCATGTGGCTAACAAAAACTACCAAAAACTAATAACATGCTTTGTATGTTTATCAAACATGTTTTACTTATATATATGTCTAAGATTGTTATGCTGGAATAATGAAATATGCTTTGACATTGTTGACATTTGTCTTAACAATGTCTTTAGTATTAACCCTGAACATGCTGAAATTTTGTAATGGATTTGCCCAGCTTTGAATTTGGAACAGTCCATTCAAAGTTTAAGGGATTTCAATATCAAAATACAAAAACGGAGCTACCAACAGTATAGAGCCTGGTCAGACAGCACGGATGTGCAGGCTGGCCTGGCTCTATACTGGTGGCAAATGCTAAACACTTTTGGTTCCAGCAGGTTAAGGGTTAAGCATAATAACATTTAACATGTAATTTTTCTAATAAAGTCATATCTGTTTAAGCTTGGGTAAAACATTTACCATGCATTGGTTAGATTAGCAAATTACTGAATAGGACTTAATAAGATCTTGTAATTTTCTTCCATAAATAATTGATAAATTCACAGGTATTATATCCAATCAATGTATGGGTTTGTGCATCACCATTCTTGTAACAGGTAAATAAATATGCTTTGAAAGAATTAATTTTTTGTGAAAAATCAAAGTCCTGCCATGTCAAGTACAAACAGGATTATTAACATCACCATAGTCCTGCCATGTCAAGTACAAACAGGATAATTTGCATTACCATAGTCCTGCCATGTCAAGCACAAACAGGATAATTTACATTACCATAGTCCTGCCATGTCAAGCACAAACAGGATAATTTGTCAAGCACAAACAGGATAATTAACATTACCACAGTCCTGCCATGTCAAGCAAAAACAGGATAATTTACATTACCATAGTCCTGCCATGTCATAGTCCTGCCATGTCAAGCACAAAAAGGATAATTTACATTACCATAGTCCTGCCATGTCAAGCACAAACAGGATAATTTACATTACCATAGTCCTGCCATGTCAAGTACAAACAGGATAATTTACATTATCATAGTCCTGCCATGTCAAGCACAAACAGGATAATTTACATTACCATAGTCCTGCCATGTCAAGCACAAACAGGATAATTTACATTACCATAGTCCTGCCATGTCAAGCACAAACAGGATAATTTACATTACCATAGTCCTGCCATGTCAAGCACAAACAGGATAATTTACATTACCATAGTCCTGCCATGTCAAGCACAAACAGGATAATTTACATTACCATAGTCCTGCCATGTCAAGCACAAACAGGATAATTAACATTACCATAGTCCTGTCATGTCAAGCACAAACAGGATCATTTACATTACCACAGTATTGTAATGAAATCCTAAGTAAGTTCTGAAATCCTCTGTTTTTTGTAAAAACTTCAATAAAGTTATATCACTACTTGTTATTACACAGATGTTTATTTAATTTTTGGTAGTTATTTGAAGCCTTTTAAAATTGTTTCACATGTACTGAATAAATCAGTGTTAAGCATTCTTTCATATACTTTTGATAGACAATTTGTATGCATAAATGTACTGATAGGTATTTATTTCTATTTGCTGTCCTTTTAGGAATACAGGGCGTATCTTACTGCAATGAACTGTTAATGACTAATTTATGCATATACAGTCAAACCTGTGAACAAATGCCACCCGAGGGGGGGGGGGGGGGGGGGGGGGGGGGGGGCAAAAACTGGCCTTTGTCCACAGTGACCTTTGTTCAGAGATACATTTGCGCTAATAAATCAATACCGGTTTCTCAAAGACTGGCCTTTATTTACAGGGTGGCCTTTATGTAGAGGTGGCATCTAACTCAGGTTTGACTGTATTCTTAAAACTCAATAGCATAAATATATATATTTACAATCTTACTTTTATTGAACAAGCTTGAATAATTATATGTAAGCATTATTTTATTACTCAGTATTACATCTAAGTAATCTGCATAAAAATTTGCCCTTCATATTTAACTAATAAGATATATAGAGGATATTTGTTTGTTTTTGTGGAAGATGAGAATTTATTTCATCGAGTGAACACCATATGTGATATTTTCACGAGTGGCGCAGCCACGAACATGTGATATTTTCACGAGTGGCGCAGCCACGAGTGAAAATATAAACATATGGTGTTCACGAGATGAAATAAATTCCCATCTTCCACTAAAAAACAAACAAATTTTCTTTTTATTTTATGCCAACACGTCAAAAATGGGTATTTTATGACATTTTTACTCAGGGCCTTCAATAAATTCCCCATGGTGAGCCCCAAATCAGTTAATGCATACTTTGGTCAAACCGTTACTCCGCACAAAAATAAAGTGCAGACAATCTCCAGTACATATGATAACTTTACTTCTACTGAAATAAACTGAATACACTTTCATCAAATAACATTTATTTTTCTCTACACAGTTTATCAATATTTATTGAATTTTAGTCATACATACTTTAATAATAAAAGCGGATTAATACCGAGTAATATTCAATCAATTGAATTGAAAGTCGGCCATATTGGATATTGTCCATGTGAGTTATGTAAACAAATCAGACATTTTAAATAATTTTTGGCGAATTTCATCATTGTTCACAACTAGTTAGGCTCAGGAATTCAATATTATAACAAGGTAAATAAATTTCACTCGCTGTCACTGTCTGAAATACAGCGGATTCTCTTGTATTTCCCTTGATAAAAAAGTAGTTCCGGCACAAACAGTGGATTATCAAAATGGTAATTTCACTGATTCAAAACAGTGGATTATCACTTTTATCTCACTGATATTTCCCTATGTTTCATTGGTAGGCAATAAATAAATAACAACAGTAGTACAAAGAAAAATCATATTTAAGAGAAGGATTATGTTTTAACATCTGCCTCATATTTTAGCTGTTTATTCTTTTATATCACTTCAGTTTAATTTATTCATCTTTTTGTCAGGTTAACATATAAAATATGTTGGTGCCTCATATACAATATGCCATAGTTACTTTCATGCATGATTTTGTATAATGTGGATTATTATCTCATTGGAATGTCATAAATGCTCTCACTATTGTAAGGTGCTATGGGGATAGCCTCAACCCCAAGTCACCTATGATGAGGGTTTTCCACAGAAAAAAAAAACAAGACCCTGTGTTCAGAAAACACTTATATCCCCAGCAGCATAGTTTGTCACAAATTTAAAATGACAGCACAATGGAATCAAAGTGCAGAAGGCACTGGATTTGTTTGGGTCACAGAACCAGTAATCAGTGTTGCTAATATTTTCTTTTCCTTCCATTTTGCAGAAAAGGTTGTTTAAAAGTTTTCATATCTCCATAATTATTGACTGATCGTATAAGAGACTGAATACTCATCTACATGCTGCAGAACTTAATATATGCACCAGTATACTCGGTTTTGAACTTTGAAAACTGCCAGTGAAATATCAAACTTGCCAAAACAGGTTAACCATTTCTCTAAGTACAAATGGGGAGATTACCCAAGAAATAAGATAGCCACAGTTATGTAACTTGTCAGTGTCATGACCTGTGCACTGTTAAGTAAATGTGTAAACTTTCATACCTTTGCTCTCCCAGCATCTAGCGACTGAACCGTCCATCCGTATATCCATCTGCTTAACCTGTTTCGGCAAGTTTTCTTATATCCTATTTTCAGCAAATTTGGTGAAGATCAGATGAAAACTCTTTGACGAAGGGAGCGGACAAGGCTAACTTCCCCAATTTTGAATAATTCAAGGGCCGTAACTACAACCCCTGGCAGGATTTGAATTCAGATAATATACCCACAAACACTATCACCAAGTTTGATAAATATAACATGAAAAGTCTTCAACTTACAGAACTGACACAACAAATTTGGCCAATTTAGATAATTCAAGGGTTATAACTCTAGAGTACCAGGAGGAATTTGACTGGTTATCAAACCTGGCTGAGATGATTTTCCCACAAACATTCTAAGCAAGTCAGGTGAAGATCCAATGAAAATCTCTGACTAAGGGAGGGGACAAAACTAATTTTGCCAAATCTGAATAATTCAAGGGCATAACTCTAGAGCATTTAGCAGGTTGATGTTTACCAGGATATTATGCGGAACAAAAATTATTAGCAAATGCAGTGAAGATCCAATCAAAACTGTTTAACGTAGAGAATGGACAACCTATTGACACAGCCTGAATGCCCACCTGCCAGCTGTGGGTGTTTCCATATGTCCTGTCTTTCAACACCTACATACAAACCACATCTTCACAACACAAAATGTTTCACTAACTGGAAGAAACATTCACTAAATGTAAAAAAGTGACAGAAATGACAAGAGTGAAGGAAGGGGCACAGTCTCAAAACATTTGATTACCTTATATGAATTACGGACAAAACGGACCATGGACAAAACGGACCAGACGAAACGGACCATTTTTTGAGACCAAACGGACCATAATGTGAGACGAAACGGACCATATCTAGGGACAAAACGGACCATCCAAAAACATAATTTTTACTCCAGTTAAATTTATATCGGCTTTCATTATGAGACGTTTTAGGGTGTAGTATAATGTATCTTGTCGTCATACGAGTATGTATTTTTGTTGTGAAATTTTTGTTCTGATTTTTTTTTCAAAATTTGACTCATTTGAAATTCCCCGCTCAAAGAAAAAATAAAGAAAAAGAAAAAAATCTAATAACTATATAACTTTTGCTTGTATATTTGGATGGGGAAGTTTTAATAGACGGAAATCCTTTACAGTCAACACATTTTTTTAATCGACACATTTGACTGAGTATGTATCACAACATATTGACAGTGTTTCACATCTTTTTAAGAAATTGTCGATTACTATTCACGTAGACTATCTATCTATCTATTTATTCTAAAGATAAAAGATCTGTTCTGTTCTGTTACTTCGTATGTGTGTTTTCTGACTGTGTTTTTCCTGATGTGCTTTTTTTCTTGTTTTTCAAAGGCAACCGCAATCAAAATAATACACCCCTAAAACGTCTCATAATTGAAGCTGATATAAATTTAACTGGAGTAAAAATTATTTTTAGGATGGTCCGTTTTGTCCCTAGATATGGTCCGTTTCGTCTCACATTATGGTCCGTTTTGTCTCAAAAAATGGTCCGTTTTGTCTGGTCCGTTTTGTCCATGGTCCGTTTTGTCCGTCAGGCCCTTATATCACATGGATTATGGAACAAATTTAAATTATCATTAATAATTTTATTTTAGGGGTTTTTTTTCTTAATTATTTTCTTGAAATGTTATGTCTGAATATGACTGCAGGTAAAAATAGGATAAATAATGTTAAAACTGCATTTTGCATTTAAAAAGTATTTGCACTAAAACACTGTATGATAACCTTTTATCATTCCACAAAGTGCTATGCAAAAGAAGAGATATTATAACATATCAAACTTGTGTTTTCCAAAATCTGTATACATTGTACTTCAATTTCAAATTATCTCATGATTAAAATGGTCAATTTTTTTTAAAATGCCAGATGATGGAGAATCTGATACACTTAGCGACTTGCTTTCTTCTTTTAAAATAGCTCCACAAATACTCTGTGTTAATGTGCATTTCTTTTAAAATGTAAATTAACCTTGTCCGAAAAAGATGCTATATCCGACATCTAAAACACCATGTGAAATCGAATAAGACCTGTGACACGCTGATGATCTAATATAGCTATAAAATATGTTTAAGCAGACAAACCTTTTTCAGTAAATGATCGCATCTGAATCCTCCCATTCCTCAAAATTAATTCTGAGATGTTTGTGTTTTTGTTGTTTATCCCCGTTCACGTGCTACTACTCTGACGACTCTGCGCCTGGTCATCATCAACTTGGCTGATAATTTGTCCCAAAGATCTCCCGAGGCATTGCGATTAAACATTGATTTTAGATTTATTCTTGATTGTGCGTTTTTGTAGACCCTTCTCTTTCTGCATATGTTAAACTAAGGTTACCCCGCGTCTGCTAATAATACCCGAAAGGGGAGTTATAAACTTAACTAGAAGTCGAAGATAGATAGATATATTACCCTCTTGACATTGAGCTCAACTTACTGCGCGCCGGGGCTACTGAAGAACTTCAGACTATTCCAGTAGCCTTATTGCATGGTGTTTTACACCTCATGTCCTTTCTTTAGTTCCCCCTTTTTTGATAACATCAACAAAATATAACAATGACAAACTTGTTTTATAGTTTATGTTGTCTTTTCATATATATTATCGGTCATATATTACTTGTTATCAGGGGCGCGGATCCAGAATTTAAAGTTTGGGGGGGGGGCGCAAAATGTTCGGCCCAATTTGTGTCCGTTTTCTACCTCAGTCATTTCAACGGTTGTGGTAATGCTAGAGTATACTGATTTTGCAATATCACATGGGCCTCTGCTTATTCAATTCGATGTTGAACAATAGACATATTCAAAATAGACCTACAATAACACCTATGGTCCTCTGGATCCGCTATTGGTATTATATAGTCGTTCGGTGAATTTAAATAAGAAAGATTAATTTTTGATCGTCGAAAAAAAAGTCACACTTTTAAACTGCGCGACTTTGAGAATTTCTCTCGGCATTATCAAATGAAACATTTTTTTAAGCTGCATTGGTCTCTTACAGCATTTTTAATCGAATCTATCAATCTCCCAAAGTCAAACCCCTCGCGGGCACGTAGGACATGTTTAAAGACACCGTGCATATCCAAGCAGAATCTGGATTCATAATTCGACGATGACTGATGTCTATGGTATTCTGCGGCGGTTTCGATGCTGTCTGGAAGCGATCCCGGAGATGCATGAGCTCTATTTGGTGGTTCTGTTGATGTGACGTTATTTCATGGCGTCCTGGACGCTGCCTGACAGTCACAGTCCCCTGTGTTTTCGTTTCTCAAGATAAGTTGCATCACCGTTTGATGTGAACAACCAAAACGACGTGCTTTTTGCCGATACGACATTCCGCTGTAAATCATGCCGACGGTTTCGTGACGCTAGGCGTTACTAAGACGTCCCATCGCTAATTTTTCACCTTAAATTTCGCTGGCTTTTTGTGTGGATTTGAATATCTGGTACGTGTCAACAAGAACTGACTGCAAAATCTCATTTTTCGCGTGGATCTACTGGACAATGCTTTATATGGGGAAAAATCCGATACACAGGTAATAGTTGTGTAGATAATCAAACTAATTAAATTTTCAAAGAAGGAGATATAATCTAACGAATCGGGGGTTTATGATGAATAGGTATCTAGAATGAGAACTTTTCATTGGCGTTTAGTATATATTATATATAAGTATATATTTTCAATAAAATATAATAAATTAAGATAAACTGTTTACAGTACCCCTTTTACCCCTCAGTGCGGACCACATATGTATTCCCGTAAGTATCATGAAGCGAATGCCAGTTGGAATACATGCGAGTTGACCCCTTTCCTCCTCCCCACGCCCCCTACACACAGACAGACAGACAGACAGAAAGACACACACACACTAAACATGAATCATGAATAATGTTGGAAACCAAAACATTGCCTTGTAATTAAAAGCAACCTTTCTGATTACAGTTTTTGTACTCACATTTATCTGGTTTGAAGCAAAGTCCATTGTGTATCACTTGAATGTCCTTATGTAAACACTTGTCCACATCTTGACATGGCTGTAAAGTAGCGACATAAACTATCCAACCGTACTTAACACCTGTGATAAAACAAACAAGCAAACACAGAAAAACCAGTATAACGAGTATGTCTGTCAGTGAGTGAAGGAAACAACTACTGGAGATCGGCATGGTTTTTTTAAAGGTAGATACAAACATTATGTCAGGCTTTCGTGATACAACGTGGTACAGTGCCATATGACTGTCATTACCAATAAAGGCCACGCTTTTCTTTTACTTTAATGCATTTTCTCACTTGAACTGAATAATTAACATTGTTTTAAGACTCAGCTCACCATACAAGTTAATTTAAAGACAACACATAGTTTTGCAAAACGCTTATCTTTGGAATTTTTTTTTGACATAGGTTGCCATGGCAACCGTTGTTGTTTTTGTTTCCCGAACTGAAATTGATTATAGAGACCTTCGTAATTGCTTGATTTTACAATGCTATTTATCTGTTTTGTACAAAATGTTAAGATCTTTAGTGTACATAATAAAAAAATAACATTTAAAACGTGGCATAAGCGAGTTTTAGTAGTTATTTATACATCCTGTTTTTATTCTTAAGATAGGCAGCGCTACACCTGAATCTGAGAGATTTTGTTTGTGGGCATACTGAACTTACTAAAACTGTCACAGATACTGCATTTAGGTCCAAACTGTCTGAAAAGGTCACAGATATATGTAAAAAGTCCTCAGTTCTCAACTATTATATTCTTTTCGAGTATATTAGCATGTTGTTAACAGAGAGAGACCATTTCGCGTTTGCTATGCTTTACACTGTCAAAGACAGTTTTGCTACACAGTTCAGAATATCAACTGTCAGCACCCACGCTTGGAAGGTTCTCGTCATTACCGTCACGTTTTTTTTTTACACAGACACACTGAGGGGTGAATGAAAAAGTTTTAAATGCTATAAAATAAAGAAGCTGACAGTGCTTTCTGTAAATAGCGATTGATATTTTTTAAAGAAGTTATGTCTCTTTATTCAGTGCTACGCCATTCAATATTTTGTAAGTTGCGTTAACCAACTAATAGTCCAAATGGAACCAACAACTGGCCGAATGAGCGTTAACTTTGTGCTTTATTCCTACCGTAAGCTCTGCAACGTTAACACGGTGGAAGTTACATAATGATGCACGTTAATTGAGCCATTTATGCCTGATGGATTATGCCATCCAGAGAATCTGCCGAAACCCAACTTATCACCACTAAGGCTTCAAAGCAGATTGAAATCTGAAGTTTAAAATGCAGCCACAACACTCAAAACTGTGCGCTAATCACAAATTACTCAAGACAACAAAGTTCTTGAACTCAGCAAAGACGGAGAAAATAGCGACGTGTTTTTTTCGACTTTGATTCTACGAATTATTGATACACTATATTCAGTGGAATAGAACCGGGACTAAGTATCGAACCAAGCACTTTAAAACTTTTGCCTTAGCCATCATATGGCTATACATATGAATGAATACACTGTATACCAAAGATTTTACGCCATTTTAGATGTAGTTGCGAACAAGTCTTTCAACAAGTTTAATGTCGGTCTATTTTTATGTTCACATCTTCATTATCATTTTCTATGTCCTATAAATCATCACTGACCTATAAATCAACACTGTCCTATAAAACATCACTGTCCTGAACTCCTGCTGAGTTGAATGCATCGCAAGACAATTATGTCTTTAATCACTGCCTCTGATTAGTTCTAGTTGTTTTGCGGGAAAGAAAAGGTACCCCATCTTAATCACTTATAAAGTAAGACTTTCCATTTCTTATAAAGGAGAAAAATTTCTAGAAACAGGAAAAATTCCAAAACATAATTTGCATTTGGCTTTTGTGAATTGCACAGGTAGACTAGGAATGCTGGACTTGTCTGTAGATCCTACCCTGAAATTCTAATTCTGTTCGAGAACAAAACACCAGTGCGCTTATATTAGTAATAGGACATTGTATCCGATAGCATTCTTTACCTAAAATTACAGTTTTAGCACTACTTTCATTTTTGCTTCATTCACTGTGACAGCTCATCATGTCAATGAATGTCTCTGGTTGTTAAAATAAAACGACGGATTTTTTCCCCTCAGAAATCTAGAGACGCCACTCAAGAGTGTCACGTAACTATTTCTTAACCAGTTTTCGATTTTTGGCCAATGAAATAATTGTAGTTTTTCACTCAGGATTATAACCTCGTTTTCGGCTTGACATTTGATTGGTCTATTAAATAGGTCATAAGCTGAGCTGCAGCTACGCTAGATGAAATTTAGACTGTATGTTGTATTTTCCAAGTTATGCTCCAGAAAAAGTATCAAGAAACAAGCAAGACATAGTTATGACACTTGTATCTGGCGCGTTCTTTCGAGGCATTAAGCTTTTGTGTTTTTACAAACCTATTTTTATTGCCCGAGTTATTCTTTTGAGAAGTTTATAGAATAATATGAGAAAATTCTACAGCGATTTGAAATCTATTACTATTTAAGGTTTAAATTTGGTGTAATCTTAATGTTTTTAAAATATGCTTCGGATAAGGAAAATGGTGTGTGTGTGTGTGTGTGTGTGTGTGTGTGTATTTGTGTGTTTGTGCGCAGGGGAGGGGGGTGGGGGTTATATGAAGCAAACTAGAGTTATAGTTCTTTCGCCATCAGTCCATCTCAGTACTTTCCACATATACTTGAATTTTGAAGCAATTAGCGATAATACTTTTTTTAAATGTTTTAAACGAGATAAAAATGATATGAAATCTTCACTAAATGCACAGAAATAGGTTTAATATTTATTCAATTATGACATAGTTCAATTTAGTCTTATCACGTTGAATGTTTATATGAGCCAAGTCGTTAATATATATTTATATTCAGCTACTTTCAAAAGAGTTTATTCCTGTCCACTTTCGAACGGAAACAAAGTCTATTAACTTTTAGACAGCTGACGAGATTTTGTTGTCTATTCGTTATTGTTTTGTTACGTGTTTTCGACAGGCTTCTATATACTAACAAAAGAAAGCGTTGCTTTCACCGAACGCCTGTTGGAAGTTAACCCTGAACATGCTGTTATTTTGTAATGGATTTGCCCAGCTTTGAATTTGGAACAGTCCATTCAAATTTTAAGGGATTTCAATATCAAAAAACAAAAAATGGAGCTACCAACAGTATTGAGCCTAGTCAGACTGCACGGATGTGCAGGCTGGCCTGGCTCTATACTGGTGGCAAAGGTTAATCACTTTCGGTTCCAGCAGGTTAAGGGTTAATAAAAGCTACAAATTAACACGTAATTTGTGTTTGTATTGAAGAAAAAAAAAACGCCAATAAGACAAGTGTAAACTATACTGTTATACAAGTCATATAATTGTACAATCAGATGTATCACTTGAAAATACATTAATCTGCTGACAGACTTCCGCTGAGCTTCACATGTCGCTCTTGTTAGTTCTTACAGAGGATATCAGTAGACCAGCACAACAACAAAGTCATTTTTTAAATCTCATAAAACTCGTTTATTTTCGTGAGTTCTTCATCGAGATACTTTATCATGGTTGCACGAGCCTTGTCTTTTCCCTTCATTAGGTTTGTTGCTGGCACGAAATACTCGGGCAGATGTTCGTGGTTGAAACAAAACTTCAGCTCCTGGACAAAATTGAAGTATCTCTCGGCGCATCTATCTTCACTCCAGTGATCGCTGCGTGGCAACTTCTCACGAAGCCAGAAGAACACTTGCTGAAAGGAAAAACGAAGTCCTGCATTATTGTTCAGTAACTCATCTATAGACCGGACAAAGCATTCACTTCATTCATGTCTAAGTTCAAGCAAACATAGCAGATATCTAAAAAACAAAAAACAACGAAAGGATCAAAATCCTAGAGCTACATAAAAAGACAAGACAAACAAAACGACTTAAATGCTGTTATTTACAAGTTTGATTTCAACATACATATAAATGTCTTGGTTTGATGTAGTTACACCTTATTTTGCCTTTATGTTAAAAAAACTTTTCGGAGCATAAATGATGGGGCTCTTAGACACTGACCAATCTCCGCCGTGTACGTAAGTGCTGTCTTCAGCTGATGTGAAATGTGAAATACAGAAAAAAAGGATACAGGCTAAAGTATGTTAATTATGGTGTCGAGATCGTTCGAGGTGACTGTCACGGTATTCACAAATCATGCAAGAGTATTGTGGAATATATATAACCAACGAGACAAATGAGGATGTCCAGGAGAACTTAGAGTTATAATATGTTGGTATTTTTTATATGTACTTATGAAATATTAGTATGAAAAAGTGGACCAACGTTATTGTATTGTTGTTTCTATTTATCTGTTTGAGTTCATTTATTGTCGGTACCGTTTGCCCATAAAACCGACGTCTCTGCAGAGATTAGTCATTTAACTTATTTCATGTTATGGGGATAGTGCAAGAAACATGAAGCATTCCATTCCAGAGAAACCCTTGATTCTTTTGCATGCTCAATGTACAGCACTGATACATGGGACCTCGGTTTAACGTGTCATCTGAAGGACAATTAGTAATGTCAGTGGAGGAGCAGAGGGATCGATCTCGCGACCCCTGGGTTACCAGTCCAGCACGAACCACTGGACCACTGATCCTATTGTAGTCTGACAATTAAAATTACCTTTAAAAGGTATGAGCTAACCGCCTTCAGTTCCACCGGAGATTTTGTCTTCCATGCTTCAAGTTTTACTTTTAAACAACGTAGAATTTTTTTCTCGGTAGAATTGTTTGGAAATGATGATAGGATTTCAGTTTCGTAGTTCGCAAATGAAATGGTCCAGAACTTTTCTTTCTTTGGGACGAGATAGAGTTGTTGTTTCTCCACGACCGGTATTGTTTCCCGCAGAAAATGGAATGTGTCTTCACGTGGCCACTTGAATCCATCTATACGTATGTTTGGGTCGAGTTCTGGTATAACGATTTTTGGTGTCAAATCAACATCGATATGGTGGGGAATTCCTCTGCCCTTCAGTATCAGTCTTACAGCAGGACCGTTTATGTTTCTACATACTGTCACCTTAACCCCACTAGTGTCTGGAAAAGGCCAAGTGAAACGAACGCAACTTACATATCAATAAACTTAGAAAACAACAACAACAAACAAACAGAACAAGAGGGTCATGTGACCCTGGGTCGCTCACCTGAAATGTGTATTTCGAGGTCCAAAGAAACACACCGCCAAAGAAAAAGTTCATCAAAGTTGGTTATTGAAATCCGTATGAAAATTGTATATGTTGTCTAGATTTAAAGTTTGTAGTACATGTATCTAAACCAAGAATAAGTGTCAGTATGAATGCAAGACCCTTGGGAATCCCAGGGGTCACGAATTGAACAATCTTGGTGGATGATAATACAAACCAAATATCTGGAGCATACTAAAAGCTGCAGCTGCCCTTTTTTGGTCAGGGGAGCTGAAATAAATCAGACAGATCTACACTATATGTAGATCATGTGTGAAGTTTCACTTTTATTGTTTACAAGCAAAACGTGAACACACGACGGACGACGGACAAAACAACATACTAAAAGCTCACCTTGGCCAGGTGGGCTAAAAACATAACCATATTTCCTCGTTTAAATACAGAGGGAGAATTTTCTTTGATGGACACAATCTTCCAAAATGAAAGGTAGGGTTATGTTTGATTTAAACAAATAGCTGGAGGGTAAATATTCATGAGAAGAATATTGCCCGGAAGGCAAAACTCTCCAAAAATTAACAGGAGCGAAGCATATTCGAGTATGAATTCTGTTTGAGACTATGGACTTGCGCAACTCTTATTTCCATGCAGCATTAAACTACTAGAAATCAAATAAGCTTCACGGTCGGGGTCATGCTGGAATGTTTTAAGTCATAATTACGTTTGTATAAGAAAGTACAACCAGACCTAAAGAGGTCGTGGTCCTTACTTATTGTGGCCGCTGCATTTGTCAAAAAGTTGTGGAAAACTGAACGTAGTTCTGTCGGCAGCAGTTCTCCGTTGGGGCAACACTCTCCGAATCTCCGCCTATCACTAGCCCCAAGAAATACTTTAGCACAGTCTGCAGGGATTTGTTCTCCATATGTATAATGGCCCTGAAAATATAAAAACGAGCTCTTTTTTATTCTACATGATAATATGTAATGTCAAATTCATGTTATAGAAAACGATGTTACGTTATAATTCGCCAGTGTGAGACATTAACATTGTTGCATCAGATGTGTTTGTTCTTTTGACTTTAGATTTGTTATTGCTTTGAACGCATTGTGTCCACCCATACAATGCAGACCACCTCCAATACGACAAGCTATTCCAGTCAATGAGATGAAATGGTCGTGTTCCTACTAGAAGATTACAGCGTAATATGAAAAATAACAAGGAAAATTCAAATGGACTTGAGTCCATTTGAGTGTACGGTTTTTACTGTATTTTAGGAACCTTAAGCTACACCACTCTATTTTGTTTGCAGATGCCAATAAAAAGAAATTTAATACATTAATAATTATGTTGTTTTGTGAAGTAACAAAATAACATGAACTTCATGGAATTACATGCTTGAACAGAATAACAAACATGCTTGAATAGAATAACAATTATACTTGTAATATCTATTATGATAATAAACTATGACCATGCTTTGATTACTTTGATATAATTCAACATAAAGACCAAGTGAGATACAGTCACTGTCGTAGCAAAGTGCGACCGGGAACCAGACAAGGCACTCACAAGCACCTGTTACCAGAATGTAGTTGATCTACTGGTTGGCAGAAAAATCAATATTTATATACATTTGATACCAGCAGAATTTTTAACTTAAGATAACTTTTTTCTTTGTGAGCCGAAAGATTCTTATATCATTTGAAAGCTCTTAAAATTTTTATTTTGACAATTAATTATTTAAGCAGATTTTGAATTTTTGCATTTAAAAAAGTAAACTAAACTAATTTATACCTGTCGTTTCAGCATTTTTAGCATTTTTCTAGCAGCTTAGATGCACTAAGTTTAACCATTTACAAACAAGAAAGTAAACAGTTTTGACAATTATTTTTTTTTTTGAATATGTAAAATATTATAGACCTTTTAAATGGTATAAAGTATTGAATTGTGTGATGAAAAATGACCTTGTAACTGTAATTACAAAATTACTATGTTTTGCATTTTTATCAACCGCCATATTTTTGCCAACCTTCAAAAAGTTTACCTGTATCTCTTATCAGTACTTGTTACTATAAATAGATTTCAAAACAATAACATTCAATGTTCCTACACAATATTACTAGACAGTCACGTGATTCTGTCCGAGGATTTCCGGGATAACACAACTTCGCAAATTGTTTCAATAGATGGTACATCGTAAAAATACGTAATGCTTCGGCAATAATCGAATCTTCTAACAGCCAATCAAAAAATAGAATTATATAATATTGGATAACACTAACCCCGCTCCAATTGTACATACAGGAATATAATACTGGCAATTTTCCGTACAGAAAAAATAGTAATTTTCGTTCATAAGTCCGCCTAATTGTCGCGCATGTTTAAAGGGGCTGTGCTCCAGATGACAAAAAAAAAAAGAAAGTTTTCTTGTATTGTGAATTTCTTGTAATATTTATAACTAATGCTTAAAAAATAACTTACTGACAAAAAATAAGTCAAATAATTACATTATAAATTGATTCTTTCCCTTTCAAAGTGCTATACCGTAACGCGACGGTATAACTATATCGTATAATATCACATGCGGCGATGGTGGTGACAGTAAAAGCGTTGGAAATATTTTGTTAACATGAGGGTCCAGAGTTCAAATCAGGCTGGAGCGAAACTATTTTTTTTATTCTATTTTGACTTTTATCATCAGTTTTGAAGTAAAATATTATGTTGTTATAATCTCACGGCATCTAAATATATAATTTATGAAAAAAAATTTTTTTTATGTCAAATCTGGAGTACAGCCTCTTTAAAATAGGCGACACAAAATTTCAGCCAACAATTGCTAAAAAAAAAAACGAGAGAAAAAACTTTCAAAAAGTCTTTATCACGGAATTTCAAGATATTACTAACAACGTTTAACAGTCTTTGGGGGAAAACCATCAGCAAAGTAATAAAATACCATCATCTTTTAAAGGGCTGTGCTCCAGATGACAAAAAAAGAAAATTTTCTTGTATTATAAATTTCTTGTAATATTTATGACTAATGCTTAAAAAAAAACTTACTGACAAAAAATAAGTCAAATAATTACATTGTAAATTGATTTTTTCCCTTTCAAAGTGCTATACCGTAACGCGACGGTATAACTATATCGTATAAGATTTAAAGTAAATATCTGTAATATGACATGCGGCGATGGTGGTGACAGTAAAAGCGTTAGAAATATTTTGTTAACATCAGGGTCCAGAGTTCAAATCAGGCTGGAGCGAAAATAATTTTTTTATTCTATTTTGACTTTTATAATCAGTTTTGAAGTAAAATATTATGTTGTTATAATCTCACGGCATCTAAATATATACTTTATGAAAAAAATTTTTTTATGTCAAATCTGGAGTACAGCCTCTTTAAATGAAACGTTAAAACTAGTTTTCGCTATTAACTTTATTATATTACCGTCTAATCTTTACGCGTTCTAATTCGATCATACCTTCTGTATGCTAATTCTTTTAAATTTACTTCGTATGTCATAATTTCAGTAAGAAAGTTCAAAGGCCGTTTCAAAAGTTATATTTTAATGGTACAAATGGCGTACAAAAACGTTACTTGCCACAGAGCTAAACTCGAAGTCTGGTGTTTCCTTCAGTCTTAGTCTTACACTAAAATCAAACTCGACCGCTTTTCTGGTTTTCAGTCCAGTTTTTGTAGACCCCTCTCTATCTGGCTTTTCACCGAAACGTCCGCAGTTACTCTGGTGCTGAAGTAACTTTGATAGCAAGTCGATGACAAGACGTTTACATGAATGGTAGGTGTCTTGATTTAACGAAGCTTTATTGCAGAGTTGTTTGACCTCCAGTTTTACGTTGTCACTCAGTGCAAGTTGAGTGTAAATCTTGAATCTACATTTGGCAAACTTTGTATCTCTCTGATGATTCGTAAGTGCGGAAACACTTCGAAAAGTTTTAGAGCAATACTCGCATACGGTAGTAGATTTTTTCACTGACACAACCTCAGCTTCAGTAACATAACCGATGTTTGTAGTTCCACCTGCATGTCTTGACCATTTGCCATCTCTATACAGGTGAAAACGAAAATACGAAGTGAAAGCTCCTATGGAGCCTCATAACAATACTTTCAAACTGAATATGACGGCTCAGAAAAAATCGGCATTTGAGCTTGAAAATTTAAGACAACTGCTTGACTGATCTGATATAGTTTCACAAAGGTGATGGGCTTGGTAGACTGTGCAAATCCGGTCATCTTAGAACACACGGGGGCAGTTGTAATGCTGGTTTTGAACTTTCTGTTATAGATCAGGCTCTTTATTCACAAAGTAACATGGCTCATAGACGTAGATGATAAATCTACTCATATCTATCATTGTTTATTTTGAAAAGAAATTGCGACAAAGATTATGTTCGCCGTCCCACCTCAACCTGCACGATTTGTTCATGAATTATATAGTTTCTATTGTAAATGCTTACTTACCCTTTTTCTTCATCAAAATTGTTGTAACCATCCTGAAATATTTTTTAAACGTTGATTTGAAGTATTTAGATGTTTTCCTCTATTTAGGATAGACCAGTCAGATTAGAAGTTGATAACTTGTCTTCTGAATCTGAGAGTAGGTTTTTAATATATTTATCTTATATATTTTCATTGTATAGACTTTTTCTTAAACATACCAATTACCTGAGGGTTAAAAAGTCTATTACAACCTTGCTACATTAAACTTACTCATTTTTGTACCTCTGACAGAGGTTAAACTTTTGTTATATACCAAAATAGTCCGTGACTTTGACAAAAAATGCAAATAACTGTAAAGTTTCATTAAAAAATCATTAAGCTTGAGCTGAATCGTGTGTTCACTGTGGGAACAATCTACCCGGAGAACAAGGTGAAAAGCAAAAGGGCAGAGTTGCCTTATAGTTATATTTCTGAACTTGTTCCACGCACCTCTAAATCTACAAAAGATGACTTGCTACTGTAACTTCCGGTATCATCGCTTCCTTGGCAACACCATGTCACCAAACTGGAATGATAGATAATTATGTTAAATCAACTATTGTCTTATTCATATATTAAGAGATCTCTTGGTTAAGATATTTGTAACTGATTATTTATCAAAAATCAGGCATTTAGGTTTTACATTTTACCAAAATGTATTTACAAGAAAATGTTTTAACGTCATCTTTAATATCCATATTTTCAAGGCTGCAGATTTGATACCAACCGGATAAGTGTTGCTGCCACAAATACAGCAATGATGATGATGAAAATACTTCCAATGTCCATGTTACACACAATTCACATATATAATTCCTCGGAAATGCCCTGCTTAATCCCTTTCAGCAAAGCAACACCATACTAGCACACTTCTGCGCATCTTCAAAAGATGTTACAATTTTTACTTTATCAATCAGGTTACAAAAAACTAATTTCATGTCTATCTACATGAACCTACTCTCAGAGAAACTCAAAGCATTTAAAGCGCTGAAAGACTGTCGGCTGGATAGAAGGCAAAGGTTCACACTGTGCAGTCATTTTGCTTTCGTAATCATCCCTCCATTTAGAATCAAATTATATTACATGTAAACAAATTTGTTATTGTGTCACATTATTATATTTACTAAGGTAAATTATTGGAGACTTTAAAACAGAAAACCAATACGACAGAAAAAGTAACGAACAAGAGATAAATTTTATTTGTTGTTTTCTGTCCTTCACTTCCTAGCCGCTAAAGAAATCTACACAGAGGCAATGACCTTCCTTAACTGTCCTTAACGGTGGTTGGTTGGTCGGTCGGTCGGGCGGTCGGCTGTTGCAATTTCCTTGTCCGGAGTGTAACTTGAAAAATAATGGTTTGAATTCAGTGCAACTTTATACAATGATCAAGCACAATGAGAGGAAGTGCAGTGTTCAAGAATCATAACTCCATCTTCACTATTTGCAGAGTCATTGCCCTTTGTTGGTTTTCCTTGTCCAAAACTTAACTTGAAAACTACTGGTTGGAATTCAATGCAGCTTCAAACAATGGTCAAGCATAACAAGAGGAAGTGCGGTGTACAAGAGCTATAACTCTATCTTCACTATTTGCACAGTTATTGCCCTTTGTTGGTTTTCCTTGGCCGGAACATAACTTGAAAACTACTGGTTGGAATTCAATGCAACTTCATACAATGGTCAAGCACAATGACAGAAAGTGCAGTGTACAAGAGCCATAACTCCATCTTCAGTATTTGCACAGTTATTACCCTTTGTTGGTTTTCCTTGTCCGGGGCATAACTTGAAAACTACTGGCTGGAATTCAATGTAACTTTATACAATGGTCAACCACAGTGAAAGAAAATGCAATGAACAAGAACCACAACTATCTGTAATTGCCAACAACCCTAACTCTATTTCAATTCTTTTACAAAGTACATGTATTCTGTTACTAATAAATGTATCAGTTCCGAAGCAGTTTTGTGAGGGTATTAATCATATTTAGTGATAGCTCTAGTTTTATTTGCTTTCTCAAGTAAATTTTTGTTATATTTTCATTTGTTTTGGTCTTTAGACCCAGCAAATATAGTCAGCGCATTTCAGACCAAAATCGAAAGTAGTCCTCTGTAGCCAGACAGAAAATAGTTCTAACTGAATGATGTTGAATACTTCAAACACTAGAATGCCCTTGGGCAGCATGTCGAACTCGTCAATAGAAAGCCGCCTATGGGGATGGGACAGTGAAATGGAAACTGTGTGAAATTATTACCACTGGTGGACTGTCCGGGAAGAATGGGACTATATAATGGACATAGGTAGATAAGTGTCAATGGGTAAACCGCAGACGTCAGATGTTTAAGTCGAAGGTCAGAAATGGCTGTTGTTCTGTACTGATGTTGTTTTATGGGAGAGCTGTCACTGTGACCTTGACCTCTGAGCTAGGAATATGGGTCTTGCACGCGACACACCATCTCATCAAGGTGAACAAATGTGCCGAGGTATTTTAAAATCCTTCCATGCAAGGAGAAGTTATGGCCAGGACAAGGTTTATCATCAAAATTTTAAACCTTTGACCTGGCACTGTGACCTTGACCTACAAGTATGAACTGAGAACCTGGGTCTTGCACGCAACACATCCCCGCATCAAGGTGAACAAATGTGCCAAGGTATTTTAAAATCCTTCCATGCACATAGAAGTTATGGCACGGACAAGGCAATCATTTCCTATTTTTAGTTATGGAGTTCTTCCCCACACTGGACAGAATGACATAATGATGGAAGGACAAGGCAGGCCTAAATGATGTCTCTTTCAGGGAGCATAACAATTGATCGCGGTATTTTTAAATTCCTCCATGCATGGCCCAGACAAATCTATCATCATCAATTTGGATCTTTGAGCTGTCACTGTGACCTTGACCTCTGAGCTAGGAATATGGGTCTTGCAAGCGACATATTATCTCAAGATGAGCAAATATGCCAAGGTATTTTAAAATCCTTCAATGCAGGGAGGAGTTATGGCCAGAGCAAGGTCTATCATCAAAATTTTGGACCTTTGACTGGGCACTGTGACCTTATCCTTTAAGCTGGGAATTTGCGTCTTGGACGCGACACACCATCTCATCAAGGTGAACAAATGTGCTCAGGTATTTCAAAATCCTTCCATGCACAGAGAAGTTACGGCCCGGACAAGGCAATCTGGACGGACGCATGCACGCACTAACGCACGCACGTGCATACACCGAACTGCGGTGCCAAATGTGACGACTACGTCGTGCTATACGCAAGCGGGCTCGTCAAAAATTAAAATACGTCAAAAACTTTGCATCGTTGGCCTAACAGATAGATTTTTAATCCGCATTATTATTTGACCCTGTAACTATCAAAACATGAACTTTTTATTGCACTGTTTTCCATTATCATAGACTAGTCCATTCTGTTCACACACAGGTAGATCGTGCTTAGGTATTAGTCGATGAGTTGTTTTGAAATGTGCAAAATCCGTATTCTTGAACAAAAGAAAATCAAATATGAAACATCAGTATATGACCACGTAAAATTCCATGACAAATATCTGCGTGACCTTTATCCGAAGTCGTGATCTCTGTTTAACCGCCCTTTTGGAGAATCTCTGTGTGGAATTAGCTGAATAATTATATTGAACAGCCTACGTTAAATATTTTCCCTTATATTTTTAATTCAGTTATGATTGTATTTATGGCTGCACTACTTTTTCCGCTTAACATAGTACAGCTACGTATACTCAGAGGCGTAGAAAAAGGGGGTGCGCATTTATCATTGACATTAAACCAAATTTTGGTATCCCAGTATATAAACCTATTTTTTCCACATAAATAGTGTCACCGTGACTTTGTTTAGGTTCGATTCACGGATAGAGGCCACCGAAAGTCCTCGGTAAGATCATGTTTTTCAAGAACGGTTTAAGCATGCTGCTTTTTTTTCTTCTGGAGACATAGCCTATCATATGCAGACTAAAATCCGCGTAAGTCGATACCATTCAGGTCCGACAGAATTCGGCAGCTTTCAGGGTAACCTTTTGAATTGTTATCAGGAACAAAATTTTACGGAGGTCATTTTCGCCGGTAACAATTCAAAGGTTTACCTCGAAAACTACCACATTTGTGGAAACTCCGGTGTGGGCGCATTACTATTTCTTTTAATGTTTGATCTGCGGTTCCAAGGACTGTTGGCTTTCGCTGACAGTCCTAAAACATTTCCTTACTATTATATAAAGCCCGTCAATAGATGAATTGCTGGATTATTGAAGGAAAAGTAAGAAAATTTAAACACACCCACTTCGTTTTCAGTGTGTACAACAATCGTTAAATAGGCAGCCTGTCGACACGTTTTGTTCAGCGTATAAACGTTATGATTATAAATCGTTGACATGAAAATTGTGCTAAATACTTAAACCATTCAACAGAACATCTGGCTTGTTTGATTGAAATTACATACAAACCCAGTCCATTTGGCGGAAGTAGATCTATTGGAATCCAGCCAGTTATCTTTTGTCCTGTTTTATTTGTTTTATAAGAATTTTTTGGTAGTCGCTGTTGGCATCTATGACTGAGCTATGTCTAAAAATTCTAAAAAAAAAAATAAAAAAATAAAAAATAGCCTACTATTTACCTTTCACTGCTTCTATAGATGGTGGCACCAGCTACTTAAATGCTTTTCTTCTAAAAAATGTTTAAACCAATAATATTGTTATCTTTCAGTCTTTAACTTTGACTGGCAAGTTTGATTCATTTGTGTGACTAGGGATCGTGAAAGCAAATTATAGATTAACTGTACATCAACTCTGATCATACTTTGTACGTTCAAAACATGATAGACCTGATTAGCGAACAGTTTAGCGCAGGTTCAAAGACACTGACCTACCAGTTTCTCAATACTGACTTTACAATACAGATCGTGTCTTTTTTCAATATTAACCCCGAATATTTAACTCACATACATCACTGTTTTTGGATATTAAATAACGAAAGTTCCTTTGAAATTGTAAAGGAATTTTGCGCAACGTTACAAAACAGCGATTACATATATAACTGACAATAAAAGATAATGCTCAAGATCCCCGGATCCTCTATTATAACTAACAATAAATTAGATCCCCTGATCCTCTACTATAACTGACAATAAAAGAATAATGCTCAAGATCCCCGATCCTCTACTATAACTGAAAATAAAAGAATAATGCTCAAGATCCCCGATCCTCTACTATAACTGACAATAAAGTTTAATGCTCAAGGACCCACGATCCTCTACTATTACTGATAATAAAAGTAAATGATCAAGATCCCTCATCAACTACTTTAACTGACAATAAAAGTTAATGCTTAAGGACCCACGATCCTCTACTATAACTGATAATAAAAGTAAATGTTTAAGATCCCTGATCCACTTTAACTGACAATAAAAGTTAATGCTCAAGATCCCTGATCCACTAATTTAACTGACAATAAAGGTAAAACTCAAGATTCCCCGATCCTCTACTATAACTGACAATAAAATTTAATGCTCAAGATTTCCCGATCCTCTACTATAACTGACAATAAAATTTAATGCTCAAGATTTCCCGATCCTCTACTATAACTGACAATTAAATTAAATGCTCAAGATTTCCCGATCCTCTACTAAAACTGACAATTAAATTTAATGCTCAAGATTCCCCGATCCTCTACATTAGCTGACAATAAAAGTTGTGTTCAAAATCCCCGATCCTCTACTATAGTTGACAATTAAGGTAAATGCTCACGATCCCCGATCCTCTACTATAGCTGAAAATAAAAGTAAATGCTCAAGATACCCGATCCTCTACTATAGTTGACAATTAAGGTAAATGCTCACGATCCCCGGTCCTCTACTACAGCCAACAATAAAAGTTAATGCTCAAGATACCCGATCCACTACTATAGTTGACAATTAAGGTAAATGCTCAAGATCCCGATCCTCTACTATAGTTGACAATTAAGGTAAGTGCTCACGATCCCCGATCCTCTAATATAGCTAACAATAAAAGTTAATGCTCCAGATCCCCGATCTTCTACTTTAACTGACAATAAAAGTTAATGCTCAAATCCCCGATCCTCTACTAAATGTAACAATTAAGATAAATGCTCACGATCTCCTGATCCTCTACTTTAGCCGACTATAAAAGGTAATGCTCAAGATCCCCTGATCCTCTAATAAAGCTGGCAATGCAAGTAAAAGCTCAAGTTCCCCCGATCCTCTACTATAACTGACAATAAAAGTTAATGCTCAAGATCCCCGATCTTTTCCTATGGTTGACAATTAAGGGAATTGCTCACGATCCCCGATCTTCTACTAAAGTTGACAATTAAGGTAAATGCTCAAGATCCCCGATCCTCTACTAAATGTAACAATTAAGATAAATGCTCACGATCTCCTGATCCTCTACTTTAGCTGACAATAAAAGTTAATGCTCAAGATCCCCGACCCTTTACTATAGTTGACAATTAAGGTAAATGCTCACGATCCCCGATACTCTATTATAGCTAACAATAAAAGTTAATGCTCAAGATCCCCGACCCTCTACTATAACTGACAATAAAAGTTAATGTTCAAGATCCCCGATCCTCTAATAAAACTGACAATAAAAGTTAATGCTCAAGATCCCCAATCTACTACTCTAGTTGACAATTAAGGTAAATGCTCAAGATCCCCGATCCTCTACTATAACTGACAATAAAAGTTAATGCTCAAGATCCCTCATCAACTACTTTGACTGACAATAACAGTTAATGCTTAAGGACCCACGATCCTCTACTATAACTGAAAATAAAAGTAAATGATCAATATCCCTCATCAACTACTTTAACTGACAATAAAAGTTAATGCTCAAGGACCCACGATCCTCTACTATAACTGATAATAAAAGTAAATGATCAAGATCCCTCATCAACTACTTTAACTGACAATTAAAGTTAATGTTTAAGATCCCTGATTCACTACTTAAACTGACAATAAAAGTAATGATCAAGATTATCCTATCCTCTACTATAACTGATAATAAAGTTTAATGCTCAAGGACCCACGATCCTCTACTATAGATGGCAATGAAAGTAAATGCTTAAAATCCCTGATCCAATACTTTAACTGACAATAAAGGGAAATGTTTAAGATCCCTGATCCACTTTAACTGACAATAAAAGTTAATGCTCAAGATCCCTGATCCACTAATTTAACTGACAATAAAGGTAAAACTCAAGATTCCCCGATCCTCTACTATAACTGACAATAAAATTTAATGCTCACGATTCCCCGATCCTCTACTATAACTGACAATAAAATTTAATGCTCAAGATTTCCCGATCCTCTACTATAACTGACAATTAAATTTAATGCTCAAGATTCCCCGATCCTCTACATTAGCTGACAATAAAAGTTGTGTTCAAGATCCCCGATCCTCTACTATAGTTGACAATTAAGGTAAATGCTCACGATCCCCGATCCTCTACTATAGCTGAAAATAAAAGTAAATGCTCAAGATACCCGATCCACTACTATAGTTGACAATTAAGGTAAATACTCAAGATCCCCGATCCTCTACTATAGTTGACAATTAAGGTAAATGCTCACGATCCCCGGTCCTCTACTACAGCCAACAATAAAAGTTAATGCTCAAGATACCCGATCCACTACTATAGTTGACAATTAAGGTAAATACTCAAGATCCCCGATCCTCTACTATAGTTGACAATTAAGGTAAATGCTCACGATCCCCGGTCCTCTACTACAGCCAACAATAAAAGTTAATGCTCAAGATACCCGATCCACTACTATAGTTGACAATTAAGGTAAATGCTCAAGATCCCGATCCTCTACTATAGTTGACAATTAAGGTAAGTGCTCACGATCCCCGATCCTCTAATATAGCTAACAATAAAAGTTAATGCTCAAGATCCCCGATCTTCTACTTTAACTGACAATAAAAGTTAATGCTCAAGATCCCCGATCCTCTACTAAATGTAACAATTAAGATAAATGCTCACGATCTCCTGATCCTCTACTTTAGCCGACTATAAAAGGTAATGCTCAAGATCCCCTGATCCTCTAATAAAGCTGGCAATGCAAGTAAAAGCTCAAGTTCCCCCGATCCTCTACTATAACTGACAATAAAAGTTAATGCTCAAGATCCCCGATCTTTTCCTATGGTTGACAATTAAGGGAATTGCTCACGATCCCCGATCTTCTACTAAAGTTGACAATTAAGGTAAATGCTCAAGATCCCCGATCCTCTACTAAATGTAACAATTAAGATAAATGCTCACGATCTCCTGATCCTCTACTTTAGCTGACAATAAAAGTTAATGCTCAAGATCCCCGACCCTTTACTATAGTTGACAATTAAGGTAAATGCTCACGATCCCCGATCCTCTATTATAGCTAACAATAAAAGTTAATGCTCAAGATCCCCGACCCTCTACTATAACTGACAATAAAAGTTAATGTTCAAGATCCCCGATCCTCTAATAAAACTGACAATAAAAGTTAATGCTCAAGATCCCCGATCCACTACTCTAGTTGACAATTAAGGTAAATGCTCAAGATCCCCGATCCTCTACTATAACTGACAATAAAAGTTAATGCTCAAGATCCCTGATCCTCTACTATAACTGACAATAAAAGTTAATGTTCAAGATCCCCGATCCTCTAATAAAATTGACAAAAAATGTTAATGCTCAAGATCACCGATCCTCTACTATAGTTGACAATTAAGGTAAATGCTCACGAACCCCGACCCTCTAATATAACTGACAATAAAAGTTAATACTCAAGATCCCGCGATCCTCTTCTATAACTGACAATAAAAGTTAATGTTCAAGATCCCCGATCCTCTACTATAACTGACAATAAAAGTTAATGCTCAAGATCCCCGATCCTCTACTATAACTGACGGCAAAAGTTAATGCTCAAGATTCCCCGATCCCCCACTTACATTATTGTCTTTTCAGATGAGACGTTAAACCGAGGTCCAATGTATCAGTGCTATAACCAGAGCATGAAGCAGGGATGTATCTGGAATAGGATTTTTTTCTATATTATGCACTAAACCCATTTATGCCGAGTGGATTATTCCATCCTTATGCCATCCTTGTCAGTTGGATGAGTCCATTTTCAGTTAAAAGGGTTTTTGTTATAAATTCTCAATTTTATTCTAGAAGAAAGATTTTTATACAAAAAGCGAAATCCCTGATCATACTATGTATCACGTATCAAAATCTTATATATTATTTATCTATTTAGGCGAAACATATAGATTAAGTGTTTACATCGAGAAAACATCGACAATCTTTAAAAAATATAATTTTAGATGATATTTTCTAAAAAATACAAAATATGACAAACCTAAAGTGCATCCGTGTCCTGCAAACATCAAACAAATTGGAATTTTTCTGACCTCTTTGGAATTTCTGAGGCCAGCTTTGTTGGGAAAAAAATGTGTTTCTCCGTTTGAATCAGTCCACGTAAAAACACATGTAAAACAAATAATCAAGTCTTTGAACCAAATATTCCTTCTAATTCATGCCATGCATGTAATTTGAAAATATCAGTATTATAACCTTTTAAATCTGGTCAATGTCGTATCCCATCAATATGTGGAGTTTCCATCTCTTCTACTTTCGTTTTTGTCGGGTTTATTCGTCGTGTTATGTACATATGGTTATTCAAGTGTTAAATAATCTGTAATGTTAAAATACAGGTGAACGGTTTTAATGAACAAAACGCAAAAGTTTCAGCTATTCTGTAGGTTGCTAATGCACTCATGTATGAGTATCTCATGTTAAATGAAATTATTCTCGCTTCTGAATTGTTTCTTTTTTTTCGGTTGAACAGTTCGACTTTTGCAGAAAATTTGTTCGTCTCTGATTGCTATAAGGTAACTTATTGGCAGCCCTCACACCCATAAATTTGGTAATAGTTTCTGGTCAATTAGAATTTTTCCTACGTACAGTTAGTCCAGTTCGTGCTATATTACACAATGTTCGTATTTTTATTAAATCTTTATATCATATCTTTTCAGTAACCCAGTATTCCAAACATCATGGTGGCACGCTAATGTGCGTGAAGTTAGCTGCCAGTTGCCAGATGCCAATTCAGTTAATATCAATAATTCATGTATTTGTCAAATTGGCATCTGGCTGCAAGTTGCCAGTTGACAATTCCCGATCTTTAACGAATTTGCATCTGGCTGCCAGTTGCCAGTTGTCAATTCAGTTAATATCAATGATTCATAATGCTTGTCGAATTGGCACCTGACTGCCAGTTGCCAGCTGACAATTCATATTCTTTGACGAAATAGCATCTGGCTGCCAGTTGCCAGTTGCCAATTCAGTTAATATCAATAATTCATTATATTTGTCGAATTGGCATCTGGCTGCCAGTTGCCAGTTTACGATACGCGATCTTTAACGAACTAGCATCCGGCTGCCAGTTGCCAGTTGTCAATTCAGTTAATATCAATAATTCATGTATTTGTCAAATTGGCATCTGCCTGCCAGTTGCCAGTTGTCAATTCAGTTAATATCAATAATTCATGATACTTGTCGAATTGGCACCTGGCTGCCAGTTGACTATTCATAATCTTTGACGAATGGGCATCTTGCTGCCTGTTGCCAATTCAGTTAATATCAATGATTCATGATACTGGTCGAATTGGCATCATGTTACCAATTGACAGTTGACGATTCACGATCTTTGACGAACTGGCACCAGACTGCCAGTTGCCATTTGCCAATTTACTCAATGTTCAGTTTTCATGATACTTACCGAATTGGCATTTGGCTGCTGGTTGCCAATTCACTCAAAGGTCAGAATTCATGCTACTTAATTGAATTGACCCTGGCTGCCAGTCTTTGGCGATCTGACTTCTGGTTACGATTTCATTTTAGCTTGAGTTGGAAGCTGGGCTATGAAGTTAGATATAGTTACCAGTTGCCAATTGAATTGGCAACTGGCAGCTAACTTTACGTCCATGACACGCTTCATATTAGGACAGACTGTATACCAGAAAAACAAAATGATAAGTAAAAATTGCCGCCCTCTACCTATTTTTGTGTTGTGTTTGTTTATCAGTCCTCAAACAATTTTGATAAGCGAATAATTAATTATTCAGGACAGTCACTTATTGCGCAATGTTACTTGATACTCTACTAAAATAGGGAAAGGGTCTAAAAATAGACCTTATGAATTTAATGAAGTAAATATTCTCTAGGTAAATAGTATCGATCAATCATACACCTGGAAGCTCGGTCGGAACCTCCGTACCTGCCCCACTTCCACACAACCACACGGATACCCTCAAATGAAATATTTTATACATTAGAAAAAGAATGTTAAACTTTTTGTGAATCTAGCATTTTGCATAATGATTTCCTGAGAAAACGAAGAATGTTTTAACAATTGGCATTTACTTATACCAAATATGATTTATCCATTTATATTAGAGCATTTGTTTTAAAATATAAAATTTTCCCTATTTTTAAGAATATATCGTTTTATGTGTTAGTTTTATTTTAATGCGTTGAATGCAGCTTATCACGAACTCATGTTCGGTAACTGGCAACAGCACGAACAAACGCAAGGCATTACGACTTTTGTCCCTTAGATTACAATTTCAGATTATTTGATGTAGAGGTTAATTTTGTACAGTAATTTTCTTTGAACGATTATATCAGTGGTCAAAAATTCCAAAATGCCTTACGTCAAGAAAAATGATCAATTTACAAAGAAATATTGTAGTTTAACAAGGCATCTTGCAATTTACAAAGAAATATTGCAGTTTACAAAGGCATCTTGTAAATAACAAAGAAATGTAATAGTTTACAAAGGAATCTTGTCATTTACAAAGAAAAATTGTAGTTTACAAAAAGAAAATAATTTACAAACAATTAATATTATAGTTTACAAAGGAATCATGTAATTTACAAAGAAATATTATAGTTTACAAAGGCATTTTGTAATTTACAAAGAAATATTGTAGTTTACAAAGGAATCTCGTAATTTACAAAGAAATATTGTAGTTTACAATAAAAATCTTTTAATTTACAAACAAATATTATAGTTTACAAAGGAATCTTGTCATTTACAAAGAAATATTGTAGTTTACAAAAAAAATTAATTTACAAACAATTGATATTATAGTTTACAAAGGAATCATGTAATTTACAAAGAAATATTATAGTTTACAAAGGCATTTTGTAATTTACAAAGAAATATTGTAGTTTACAAAGGAATCTCGTAATTTACAAAGAAATATTGTAGTTTACAATAAAAATCTTTTAATTTACAAACAAATATTATAGTTTACAAAGGAATCTTGTAATTTACAAAGAAATATTATAGTTTATAAAGAAATATTGCGAATTTAGACATGCAGTGCAGAGTCTTGGATGCTAATTAAAAAAACAAAACATTTTTGCTTGTTTTAATACTTCGTATCAATTCTAAAAGCATCATCTTTAATTAGGAACAAGTATCCTAGAAAATAAACTGTGAATTGAATACTCCATCCATGTTATAGAACAAAAGTTAGTAAAACAAATTGAAATTCACACATGATAGAGGTAACGACAGTATGACATAATTTCTTAAATCTTTTGAAACCCACTAATACTTTAGACTGTATAGCAGCGAATTTTATTCAAGTACTAAACATTTTTTTTTCATTTTTTTTTACATTATGATTTTTGATCATTTAGTTATTTCGTCTTCTTTTTATAATTTCCTTTTATTATGACTATTTTATATTTATTTTCTTTAATTTCCGAAAATTGTAGTTTGAAAAAAAAGTGAGATTTCATCTATACTCTTTCCGCTGAGGAAAAAAAGGTATTATGATAGATGATTTACCATAGACGATGAATTATTTGATGTTTCGTGCAAATGATTGCTGCAAATTCAATGGGGCGTGTGACGACAACGACAATTGGTCCGCGTTATTCGTACGCGCACGCTCCATCAGTAGCAGACGACATTGGAACGGAAGTCTTCACCTGTTATCGTACGTTATTTCTGAGAAAACAAATGTTTTTATTACTCTGAAGATACTTTAAATTTATGTAAATATTGGGAAAAAACTTGAAAGCGACGGTGAAAACGTGGAATGATGATGTCTTCCGTAGGTGTAAACCACTTTAACAGCTGGGGAAAATGTGTACAGCAGGCGGTATCATCTGTATAAACAAAAGGTTTTCTACTTAGATTGTTCACCTTCACTTGTGCTACATGGCTTAATCCATGCCAATTAAGCGCTTCGTTCATAAAATTATTTTAATTTATATCTTTTAAATGTAATGAATAGTACTTTAACAAATTGAGACGCGTGGCCAATCTCTCAGTGGGCACATTCCGTGACACGAATGCATCTGATTTTGAAAGCATAACCACAAAGTGTGCCACTGTCAGACATTTTGCAGATTCCCTTAATATTAAACAAACTTTGCAGTTATTGAAAAAGTGTGGTGCTCTAGTATTTTGTTAATTTCAAGTACTATCGAATTATTTTCAAAAAATAAAGTTACATCAATCTGCAATGTGCTATAGGCCTATCATTCCTTTCTCAAAAGATAGCCGAGTGTGTATTTTTCCTGTTCAAAGGATACGTTAGTTGAAGTGGTAAGTAATATTAACGGTATCAGAGTCCTCATTTCTAGAAAACACAATCCGAAAATTATTTTTTCGTGGCAATTTTTTTAGTGAGTACCGCAACGAGCTAGCGTTTTGTTGATGTTGTTGTATTGTTTACCACGACAGCAAATTTGAAAATACGGGCATAACAAACACAGAGATAAACAAGCTTTGTTGAAGCGTCGATCCAGTTTGTGTATTCAGTATTAGTTCTGAATACAGACAAGTGGTCCCGCTGGAGCAGACCTCCGCCACGTTTCTGTACTGAGTCAGTTTAGATTAGTTTAAGATTCGCAAACTCGCTAATGAGGTACGAAATATTCATGAGGCGTCAACACTTAGCCTTCTACAACCAGAAGAGCCCGATCCAACTTCAGTCTGCACGTGTCCCCGGGGACCATTTCCCCGTCCTCGGGGACAGATCCATACCACACGAAGACAATTGATGTTAATTTACGGAAGACGCTGTTTGACACAATGGCTACATCGTCCATAGATGTCAAACACGTAATAGAATTTTGTGAATTCGTACAGAGCCAAGGGAATTCAAGGTGAAAATGTATTTCCTTGACAAATGTTTTATCTTATTTCTAGACGATTAGTTTTTCCCTTATTATATTTTAAGAGACAGTACCGGCGACGTTTTTATGAATATGTAAAGAATCAACTAAGACATACGCTAAAACAGCAGATGAGACCTCATTAAAAATAGACATAAACAAAGCTGTAAATTAATTATAGTATCTGGAGCAATCCACTCAGCTCATACATTCATTACTAGGGTAGCTAGGATCGTACATGCATAGTACTACATTTCTAAATGTATGTTTTAGAAATACTGTTCAGTTTAATTTCTTAAGATACATGTGCCAGGTATAGAGCAGTCGGGTATATATCTTATTGTCAAAGATGCAGGTGACGCAAATAATCACATTGTTTATAAAAATGATACCACAATGCTAGGATAAACATTGGCCACAAACAGGAGGAAGATAAAGAACAATCAACGTTAACGAATATACTTTAATGCTTTCAAAACCTGGATAAGTGTTGGTAAAAGCTATGAAAAATAGCTCAGTTCTGAAAAAAGCTGCACATGCAGACTCGTTCATATTATTAACAATTTACACTTTTCTGCTGAGCGGATATCGACCATTTAAAACGTCAGCATGATGAGTCAACTTACTCGTGTGCAATTATTTAAGCAAGCCTAGAGGTGGAGATACCCCGCTCAACATACTGAACAACAGACTTAAATGTTATGTCTTTTTCATTTTAACAGACATAATCATTTTCTATGCATAAGGGAGGATAACTCTATTAAAAATCTAGTATTAGGGTCTTAAACTTGGGAATGCTGCACCTTTGCTATCGATTATATAAAATTATATTCAGTTTTTACCATTAAAAAGTACCAGAGAAATATTTAATCGCATCTACAATTATTACGGCGGCCGTAAGCGGTCAGTGATTAATCTTAATTATACCATAATAAACTGTGTATTATAATTGGGAATAAAAAAACGAGAAGACTTCTTTCAGAAATAAATACCGAGAAACATGGAATATCTATTAATACAAATTATCTGATCCAGCATTTATATTGCATATTGTCTTTTTTTTCCTTTGGAGAAATGTCTGTGTAGTTCTCCATTTTTCTTTGACTCGGTTCTGTGCATTTATACAAATGGTAGTGCATGTTTCAGTCACATTTCTGCTTTGTTTCTGACTTTGTGTACAGCTAAAGTGCACTTGACCTGCCCGAGCCGAATTAAGAATAAGTAAAAGCTAATAAATCATTTTACATAAACAGTAATAAAGATTTTATATCGAATATATTTCTTTCATGTTAAGACATTTTGCATGATTATGGATGATTTACTGTTTTACGAGAACACCCGTCCCAGGGTGCAATGCGGTTTTCAACGCCCCCTGTCGGAGCCATATATCACTTAACAAGCGTTCATATTGAGAAGATTTCAAATCTTGTAAAATGAACCATTTTCTAACATTAGAAAAAAAGATAATGTCGAGAACATTTAACGTGACACCAATGTGTTTAATCTTTATCAAACTTTAAAGACCAACAACCGTGTTTGATGGATATAAAAAAATGATAAAACACACAAAATTTATTTTTCAGTCGGTAGCGCCATGATAAGAATAATATTGGATTCTGCTGATTAAAATGCCTGTCACGAAATCTTGAAATGAATTCTGGGATTGAGAATAACACATCAATTACTTGTTGAATTCATTTCTTTCTTGTAAATTCCTGTATTTCAAGAATGTTCCGAGATTAAGTTTTGTGTGAGTTCACGAGTGTTATAGATATAGACAGATTACTTATAATTATTTTGTTTTACACAAAAATGCCATTTATTAAATGATTGGAATAGAGTAGCAGTTTAAGATTGGTAAAACATTCTATATTTTAACTCAATGTGCCAAACTGAGTCTTACTTTATTTGACTTTGATACGTTTTTTGTTGTTGTTATGCTCCTTCCAGTGGTTTAGCTTGAAGCGGTTGCTCAAATTAGAGAAAGCCCAGGTATCATTTATAGTTTTTCTCGGATACTAGAGAATAGAATAGAACGAACGTCTATCAAAATAAAATTGTCAAACGTCATACAACTACGTCATAAGAACTGTTTGTAGGCACCTATGTCTCTGGGGAAAAATCTTTAGACCCATTTCCTTTCAGAGCTAAGAGGCTATGCTTAATTTTAAGTTTAACAACTTCTGTCGGTAAAATATAAATCATCTCATTCCGAAAGCGAAATTACCGGATTGCTCGGGAAATATATGCCATATGTCTGTTAGTTTAACAGTTTCTCCAATTTTGCAACTTTATAATTATGTGGGTGCTACCTTAACAAAAGCATAGCCAGTTTCCCAGAGGTATTTTAAACGCTGCATATCACTTTCTAGAATCGTCATGGTAAATTTGCCTAGGAAAACTTTTATGCCCTTTTTGACAGATAATTTAGAAAACTGTGCATTACAAGTAAATTTGCAATGTAACAAGCTATGACTAAATAAATAAAGTGAAAATTACTTGCAATGATGTTTATGTGACCCGTGTAATATGCAGTCGGCTGAAATTTTGAAAAAGAAAATTTTTCATGGAGCTAAGTAGAAGATAGAACGTTATTATACGTTTGTTGACTGCTTTTAAAGAGTAAAATGTTACTTTTTCACACGAGAAAATGGCTTCACGTGGCTTTTACACGTCGCAAAATACTACAAGAAACTCAACATTTCAAAACACACATGACAGGTTAATTAGTATTTGTTTATTTTGGGCCTAATTGACTTGCAAACGGCGGTTATATTCCGTTCCATGTGAACTTCGAAAGAAGACGAAATACACAGTGTGTTGTGCTGAATGCTATGGCTTTTCAAAAGGTCTGTGCTTAATTTTGTATCATTTTTATTTGTATTTTCATTTTTCACGCTAACAAATTTTGTCACACTGTCTTAAATAAGTAAGATTTATATATAAGAAAAACACTTTAGTCTGAAAGTTATAGAAACCTTCTTGCGACCAACGTTTCTGATTTAAAGCATCAAAACAAAACAAAAATAAAACATACTCGCCCTGAACAGGAACAGGATTAATGATTAAAAGTCAGATTTAGCATAAACTTATCTTACTGACTTTAAAATCAGAAATTTTCATGTGAATATAACCAGAGAAAATAAGCATTTTAGGTTTTTTTTATCATCAGCCATGAAATACCACTAACCTAAGTAACGTGGTGCAAATAAATGTTGTTGTTTTTCTACAAAGCATCGACAACTGGGGACGTGTTGTCATTAGTCCGGTTCCAGAACTTTTTGCTTAGAGTGGACAGAAGAACGGTCGGGAACCAGACTAGTGTTCTGGTGCACAGTCTGTTACGTTTTTCTAAAAAAAAATAAACGGTAATTATCTTGAGCAGTCAGACATGTCTGTAACGGTGACAAATACTTACCTGAACGAAAAAGAACATACCCTATCGCAAACCTGAAAAAAATACTTTTCGAAGTGTTGATAATACTTTCTGCACCAGAGTCCAGTGAATTATACTTCCTTTGTAGGTTTACGTAGAAGAAACTGAAAAAGTACGTGATTAATACCAAATGACAAAACACCTATGTCGACAAGAAGCCAGAAAGGCCACTTTAGCACCGTAAACAGCCATCTTGGCAAACTACTTGAAACATAATGAGGAAGGTCTCTTTTTGCGTGTGAAAAGTGAAAACTATTGTTAAACATTATCAGTCAGTTTTATGAAAATGTGATTATGACTCTGTAGTTGATAATTCATTATTGTGAAGTTTTTGGTATTTCGGATTACGTCCGGGAAAAACAAAACAAAACAAAAAACAACAACAATTGAAGCCCTGATATTATACACTTATTTTTGTCATAATCTCAAATCTTGTATCTAAATCATATATTTCTTATCTACATTCTTCTGCTAAAGCGTTAAATGGCGATCTTTTTTTGTCTTTATAGACCTTCACGAATCTAAGGTAGCAGTGCTGGAAATGTTTCCACTTATTAAATACAAAACATCATCAAATCATTTTGTTGTTGTTTTGTTTTGCAAGTAGTGAAACACTAGTTGGCAGAGTGCACTTCATTGTGTTTACTTCACAATGGTTTTCAGAAGTTCCACCTAGTATTCCATACTTCTCATGTAATACCTGCTACCGGACTACAAGGGACATAATCAGCTGGTGACTAAAGGTAGAAAAAAAACGTGAATGCCATTATTTTAGGCATTCCCGGAAAAACAACCAAAGTTCTTGAGTTATATTGGATATATAAAACCAGATAATTTGGTATTCCGATGGAAATATTTATTGATAATTATTAATTAATAATATAATAAGTAATAATATTCAATCATAAAAGAGTTATCGACTTGTCTTCCATCCTGAAACCACATATTATAAAGCTAGTGAGATTATGAGAATGGGTCGACATTATTGCCACGTGCAAAGAAAGAAGACTTTAATTTTAAAATGTTTAATGATAACACGTGCATCATTTGAGCTGTATGATAAAAATATTCCATAAAATGATGAAGCGGTGTTTTCTTAGTAACATAAAGAAATGATTGTGCAATAATACAATTTTATACCAATTTACTCATGTTACCAGAGGCGTTTTATTACAAGCAATACAAATATTGTCTTTGATTTTTTTTTAAAGATAGTGATACAGACATACTAATCATCTTTTTTCTTAAGGGAGCTTTTTTAGACTTGTTCTGAGGAACTTAGTTGGCAAGCTGTCCGCTAGAACTACCTTACCGCTGCTGCATTGTTCAGGCAAATGGAGTTATGGCGAATGGTTTACATAAACCAGGAGTGTCCGTAGAAACTGACCCTTTTAAATAAAACTGGTGACCAAAATAATGAGGCAGCATTTCACACTTCAGTTTCCAGTGTATACATTGTAGACATATTGTAGACGTATCCCTGCACTCATTTTATCTTTACCTTTATCCCTCTTTTCTTTCGTGCTGTATGAAAATGATAAAATGATGTTGTTTTGTTAACTGGAAATTTCTTCCCATACATAAACGCTCACAGATGACATGGTTCTGTAAAATATATGAAACTTACACTTCCTGCGATCAGACAACGGCCACGTGCAGTGTTTTGATATCAAACACGTGTTTAAGGTTGTAGTTGTGCCGTAAAACACGCCCTGAGAATTGTTGCACCCCACATGGGCATGCGAAGGGATTATCCCGCACTGAATATCTCTAGCCTTTCAGTTAATCTCTAAACCAGTCACCAGCCAGTACGAGGTCAAAGTTGATTTACTTTGCAGACATGTTAGACATTTTTGCCATGAACTCTAACAAAAAGATCACTTTTTATCAAACATGAGAGGTGTTACTGTTTTTTGATCGAACAAGGACATACTGTTTTGATCCCCGGGTTGTCCATTTGATATGAAATCATTAGGAGTAGAACAGAATAGAACAGAGCAAAGAAGCACAGAAAGGAACATAAAAGAACATGACAGAACAAAACAGAACAGAACAGAGCAGAGGAGATAAATAATGAAGATATAGCTGGATAACTCATCACCAAAGAATCAGTTAAACAGAATTAATCAGTCAGAATGCTATCAATAAATAAATAAATAAATAAATAAAAACAAAAACACACAAAAACAAACAAAAAACAACAACAACAAAATTTCATAGCGGGTACAGAACAAGGCCATTTTCTTGATAGACAAGTTTTTAATATGATTTATGTAACATATGACTCCTAAGAAAATGACTTTACACTAATAAGTATGATTTTTTGACAAAAAGACATCATAAATAAATGCTGAGGTAAGTTAGTCTGGGATTTTCTTGCCTATTTGACCGCTTATGTACTTAAATAAATGGGCCTCTAACCTACGGCACTCAGGGTATATAACGCACCATACCCCTTGATCATATCAGAGACATAGATAACATATCTATGTCTCTGATCATATATATAATCACTCCATGTACTATCAGCTACAACGGCATCAAGTACCTGGCTATTTTTTGAAGAATAATTCTATTTGAAGTGGACTACAAATTTATTGTAGACAATTCTACTGAGAGTAACAGAGTTTTACCTTCGGATGTGATCATACGAGGTACACTGTATTTCCAAGATCTTTGGTATCAGCATTCTTAACTCATTCTGTCAGAAGTCTAAAGGAAATAAATCATATCAAATCGGACAAGCATCATTCAACGCCCAATCGGCATCATTAACTGTTCGGAAAATTCGAAAAACAAACAAACGGTTAAACCGGCTCAAGAAATCGTGGCGAACAAGTGTCATCATGGCGTACAAATGGCCTCATTAAAGAACTGATCTGTTTGGATAGCATCGTAAAGTCTCATGCATATCTCATTCTTCAGCGTTAGCCAGATTTTTGAGACAATATAATTACAAGGCTTCGAGCGATCAGTATTAACTTTTGTTATCTCGTCAAATACACGCGTTTTCTGATGTCCATTTATGATTTAAATAACATCTGTAAATATTCCAGATAATTGAATTTACCAGCCCCGATTCGAACATACAATTGTATTATCGCATAACGAGCAGAGGGCGAATTATCTTCTCTTATTCGTTTTATTCATTCATTCATTTAACTTTTATTTATTTATTTAGCCTATTTAGCCTATTTATTTATTTTTCACAATAGGAAATTAGTATAAAATATTATCTGTCATCAGTTTGGACAAGTGTGCAGAAATTAGGTAGATCTCTCGTTTCTGACAATACTTTAATTTTACAAAAAGGCAATCAATCCACATAAAGATTCACGCGAAAAAGCCAGCTGGAAATATTTCTAGCTGGCCTTGATTGTCTAACCAACGATCCGACCCACCTACACCGTGCCCAGAAAAATATATGAAATATATGTGAAATGTTTCAGGCTCTGGTGTAAGATATACACGTGAGCCCGTTTCAATGACACTCTCATTTCTTTTATTTTGAAGCAGGGACTTAGGTCCTAGATTATAGGGATTTTTACAGCAAATTACCTTTAAGAATCATAAACAGTTTGCCCTTGGGTGCCATAAAGAATGTTTTAGTAGCAAACACCTGAAAAAAGTAATTATTATCATCAAAACAATTTTATACAGAAAAAAAATACATATTGAAGCCATCGAAGGTTAATTTCAATAATTTCAAATCTGCTACCCATCTCAAACATATGTTAAACATATACTCTACAATTTACCGAGTGATGAAAACATCAACAGCACGTGTCAAATTTTTCACAACCTCCTGAATTAATTATAAAAGATAACCCTGCACACAAGATATTGTGGGTTCGACTAGAGACGAAACTTTTTTTCGATCAAAAAAGGTCGGGATGGGTGGAATAGGTTACTCTCTGTAGTCACAATTTTATGAATTGTCTTCCAGTTCAAAAACGGTGATGACACTACCAACAGTTAAATGGCATGGAGGCTAGAAATGGCATCGCGACTAGAAATGGCATAGCGGCTAGAAATAGTTCTGTTCTCTTTGCTGTTTTGAAAATGATTGCTCCAATCTGTTGAATAAGTTTTTAAAGAAAGAACGAAAGAAAGGGAGGAAGGAAAAAAGGAAGGAAGGAAGAAAGAAAGAAAATCAATCAAAAATCGTTGCAAGAATGAAAGTGATTTTTTTTTCAAATTTTGTTTTTTACGAGAGACTGTAATAGAGAATGATTAAATTTGTTCATAATCGTAAAACTGACTAGAAGCTTTCAATATGAGAACACTTTTACAAGTTGTACAGTTAATAAGACAGGATACTAAAAAGTAATGAGTTTCAAAAACTGATCTTACAACCAAATAAAATACCGAAAAATCATTTAGTTCCATCAATAATATGAAGTGTTCAAACGTGTTAGTTGAAGAAAACGAGCTTAAAGTGGAAAAAGTAATTAAAACACTCGATTTTACAACATTAACCTGTAGAATTATATGTTTAAACAGTTTTACATAGCGCTGAAAATGTGAAAATATGTAAAATATGACAGGAAGAAAGTATTTACCCAAGTGTCGGACATAAAATGGTGAATCTGTTATAATTTTATGGAGTATTAGCAAGTACTTATGGAAGCAAACGGCATTACAACTTTAAAATTCCATCTAGAATTGTAGTAAAGTTAAGTCATAAATAATTCTTTTTGAAAAAGAAAAAAGTTTCAATAGTGTTTACCTATCAACTCTTGTTTTGTGTTACGCATAGAATAATGACTCTGCCAATTTCACTAAAACTAAACAGAATAATTTACAAGTGTGTTTTAATGTTTAAAGCTCGAAAATATATAGTTGCAGTAGAGAATATATCATAGTTTGAGATTTCTTTACAGTGAAATATTTTAAATGTTTTTAAAAGTATTTGCACTGCAAAGAATAATTTCTTTATTTTGTTCCCGTCATATTTTCCCCAGCTGAATAAATTCAGCATACCAAGAATGTTAAGTTTGGCACCCTATGCCAAAATATAATGTTTTTCCACTGTTGTCGGCAGCTCTATAGAGTTTCATTCCAGCGTAAATTAGTACAATTAACAGAATACAATAAATGTCTGTTCTCTGAGAGAGACTATTTGGGCAATCTTTACATGCCATTTATCAATGTTCAGCTGTTGGATTTCTTGATATAAGTATTTTAGCTTCCAAAATCGATGTAAGTAAACAAATTGTAACACGTGTACGAATAGACAAGGGTGCGAATCGTGATTTTATTTATCTCAGAACTTCTCGATTCTTACATTATCTCAAATAAAAAATGTCGGCAGGCAGGTGAGGAAAGCCGAAACTGGCTATCAAGTACCGTTATTAATTACTCATATCTAATAAAACAGTCAAATTCACGTCACAAATTTACTTATCAGCCCTAAATGTATTGCTAAAGGCTTTTTGGTTTTAAACTTCGAACTCGTTTAAGATTTATAAGTGTATGTAATTTATCATAAATAAGCAGTATGTCCAATGGACTTGTACTTTTATATTTTGAACACCTCAGTCACACCCTGAAGCACACTGACTACGCCAACACCGCACCACTGCACTGAATAACGCTGTATTTCACCGGACAACTCACCTCACTACACTGCGTGTCAGTGCAAAGAACAATGCAGCATCGCACCATTTTGCAACTTACAGCACTGCAACGTACACTGCAATGCAACACACCGTGTTTCACCGTTCTGCACTACGCGACATTCACCGTACTGAACTACACCGCACCATACCGCATTTAACTGTCTCGACTGGCATTGTATAAGAGGGTTTCACTGTCTCAGCTTTGGAACGACAGAATTAGTAGAAAATAAAACTTTGATTACAACATGTTCCAATGTGTAAATATTATATTGTCGCAACACTATTCATCCGATATAATAAACTCAGTTTTAAAATGTAAACTTACTGTTCGGCAATGGTAATTCTATGTGTACCAGCTAATCTACAATTTAGTGTTCTAAGAATGATTATCAATTACACTTAAATAGTTTGTTTTGTATTTTGTTATTGTTGTTGTTGTTTTTGGTGAAGAGCAAGAAATAACCTTCAGTGGTCTCTTTGCAGAAAAGCATAAATTTATTTACTTAGTAAAAGAGGAGAAGAATACCTTAACAATATAATCTCCTTCAAAGAAATTCATTTTCTACTTAAAAATGATGTAACACAGTCTCTTACGCACCGGCATCCAAAGAATACAAGGGCAACTAATACATATATTTTTATACAATTTATTTGTATTCTTTTGACAGTATGTATAAACCTTCGGATGACACGACAATAACAGAAGAAGTAATCAGCTTTATTCAAGTTGAAGATAGACATTTTTTATCAGTCACATGTTTCACGTGTTCAGGCAACCGAAATATCCCCAAATATGTATATGCACGACGTTTTTAATTAACTAATTATTACTTGACACTTGTAATCTACATTAGTTTCCCGTGTCATACGAACGAAGGCAGCAGAAGTCATTTGGTAAGAAGCCAAATTGGACAGAATGGTGACGTATTGACTGGTCAAAATACGCTCTATGAACGACTGGACTATTATTTTAGAAAACCTGACATTTATGTAAATCTGTTAGTAAAGGACTACTTTTCTTTCAAGAGATGTCTAAGTTTCTGGATCTCCAGCTGCCGTACTATTAATCTAAGATTGTTTGATATAGATAATGATTGTGAGTCCTTAGGACAAAATAATTTTTTGAAAACACCCAACAGAACAATGTTTGTCCGTAAAAAATATCACAAAATAATTATAAATATGATTAGTTACTTAAGCTTATTTCCAAAAGAAGAACTGTGCACGCCTTTTCAATTGTTATAGGTAAGGCTTTTTGACAATAGGAATTGCTGATTTTGGGTAAGGTTTAAAGCTTGTTTCTACATGAGGTATTGGAAGGTTTTGGCAGAAGAAAAAAAAGGGTGATTTTTCTATGCAGTTATGGGCTGAAAAAAGTATAAAATTATTAGGTTATATTATATCATTATGTGAGGCCTGAATTTGTAAAAGTAGATCATTCAATATCATGAATATATCAAATGTATATATAAAAGTATATATGTTTCTTAGGACAAAATTGGTTTTTTTCATTTTTTTAGGTCTCAAATGTAAAACGTTTATAATAAAGTACAACAAAAAGAAGAACTTGCACCATCTAGCAATCATTTTTATATAATATCGGTGATGCTGATTTAACGACATATATTTTACACATACGTCGATTTAGAAACCACAACTTATACTAACAAATAGAGAAGAAGACTTTCTTGTTTTTCTTTTTTTGTCAGCTAAGATGATGGGTTTGTTTACACAGCAACATTGAAAGTAAACAAATGGTATTTAAACAAGATGGCTCTAGACATTTGTTTGGCTTAACTCTTCTTAAACCCGTTTACGTTTAATAAATCTTTGTTTATTCTACAGAACTGGTCGTTTATTAACTATAATATGGTCGTTTGAATCGTTACATTTGACTCCAATGCAATTCTCCTTAACTTCGTGACAATTCGACAATGTGCCATATAAATTCAATTTTCCGGCCTCCCTTGATTAATTAATCACACAAAGTGACAAAGCTAATGAATTTAATACTAACTACAGAAAAGTCACAAAAGGAAAGCAATACAAATAATCCACGCCACTTTGATGATGTTGCTTCTCTTAAAACCCAAGGGATCCGAGCGGACTAAGGGGCCATAAAATAATTGTTAATCTGCATACATTGCTTCTGAGAAATTAAACGCAGGAGTATTTATGAATATCGTTAAAAGACGAGCTATCGGATTGTTGATGGATTTCAAACACTTGACCATGAGACGTAAAACAAAATCCATCACAGGAATGAACAATCTCAGAAACAATATTGACGGTCTTAAGAACCAATCACTCTTTCATCAAATGAACTCTCGCTATATGCAAAACAATTTCATCGATTCTGGAAAACAAACTGTCTCGGGGGAAAATTCCCGCTATGCAAATGATGTTTTGGAAGCTGTGACATATTAAAAGGTGTAAGAACTTCATGAAATTTGCACCGATCATTAGCAACTCTTTAGCGACGGAAGTGCCGCCATTGGATTAATTCGCAGATTCGGCTACCTTTGGGACTGTTCGCTGAAGCTATGTTGAATTAGTGTCACAACAAGAACAAATTAGCGCTTCTTTATTGAACATTCAATCATTTTGTAAACGGTCTAGCATGGATATAAATTCGGAGCTAATTTTCTACTTGTCACAGTCGCGGTCCAATATTTCCATGCCTTATTGGAAACAATTAGAGTCCCGAAACAGGAGGAATTCTAGGAAAAACTGTTTTTCTAAATTAAAAAGAGGCATTGGATAAAATATGTGTCTATTGCGTGCCTTCTACAAGACAAATCTATCTAATATTTATATTTTTTGCAAAAGCTTACCACACAAAGTCCACACTACCATAACGAAAATCTAGAAGTGGAACTAGCGGCGTCAAAATCACGTGCACATACTGTATTGTAGTACAGGATTACAATTTTGTCAAAATTAATGATCTCATATTTTTTTAGGGATTATGTTATATCTGTTTAAAAAAATCCTTTAAGTATAAGCAAAAAATGGCACACAATGCTTCCCGGACAAAACTTGAGTAAACTTATTTCATATCTTGCTAGTTTGCGGTCTTACATACTCAGTAAAAGGAAGCCATCTCATAAAAAGTGCCTTCATTTGTTTTCAACCACTAATTTATTGCCCTGTCGTGACCGGAAACATAAATTTCTTTCAGCACCTGTGCTTATTTCAATTAACCGTCATCTTTTAATCATTTTCAGCTTAGCGAAATATTTAATACCCATGTACACAAAACTGGTCAGTCAGCCATTTAAATTATATTGTGGGAATTTATGTAACACCGGTATGTTTCGATTTATTCAAGTGTTATCTTCTACTGATTCGTTTGCACGTGTTTAATACCTTTTAAATATTTCCAACACTTTTCAAAATTGTAAAGGTTGTTTTGAAAACCCAACCCAATAAAGGACATTTTTGTGCAGTGTCTTGTTAACTAAATGACATTTTCAACTACGACCACCATGTTGTCTTATTATTCTTCCGCGGAGAAAGTAGTTCTCGCGTGAGAGCCAGTTTCTTTATTCAGAGATTGTCCACTTGATTCAATCAGATAAATGACATTCCCGTAAACAAGATTACAAAAATGACAAACGCGGATACGGCATTATAACATTATTTAACTACACGTTAAAATATGGGACTTTTCCACTAAACGTCCAAACGTGATAATTGTATTCGTCGTATTAATCAAAGTTAGGGGTGATCATTGCACAATTACAGTTGAAACCATAATAGGTTTATTTGTCAATGTATTTGCAGACATTGGCGTTTCAATTTGGCGAGGACGTCTTGATCATGATGGATTGCAAAAAGATGGGCTCTCTCGGCGGGCGAGACAATAGGAGGGTTTAAACCATGGGCTGCCACCTGGCGATAGGACACAAAATGGGAGAAATCCGATGAAAAATGTAATTAGGTACTTAAGATTGTAGATGGCGTTCTCCCCGGGGTCGGATGAGCAATACGACACCTTTAATTGAAACGATTTGATACGGCATCAATCGGAACTATCTTAGAAAGTAAATCTGTTTTCTATGAAAATTGTAGCATTTACGAAACCTTTCAGTCGCACAATCGCTGCATGCTAAATACTTGTCACAAGATATGTTTAACAAGATGCAATTGATGGCTTATTAAAGTGTCATTTTATATAACAAATGTTAGGTTTATTGATTGATATAGATTGGCAAACACGTGCTTATAGAGTGATTATTTAGAGTATGTTGAAGAAACGAAAACAGCATTAACAAATATATGGAAACACACACGCATCAAATTTAAAATAAAAAAAATAAGAGAGAGAGAGAGAGAGAGAGAGAGAGAGAGTAGTTGTGTATGAAGATGTGTATATATTCATTCCGTTACGGTATAGAGAGAAAATGATCTGTTTCTTTTGAAGGTGTCAATTTGTGTGGTCGTTTAAAACAAACGTTGAAATTAAATATTAAACATATTAAGCCTTAAAAAACGCAAAATAGGTGTTTCAATTCGGCATACCGACATTTGAATATTTTTCTTAATTGATGTTGAATTCTGTTTCTATACTTGCTATAATTTAAAGCAACGCAGTGCTTTTCCTCGAAACGGAAATATACGAAATTATAATACAAATGCTAGAATGTGATTTAATTATGAACGTGAAGTTGGCACATAGATCGCAGCTCTACATCTAGCTCTGCGATCTTATATCATTGCAGAGCTGGGTCGCAGCTCTACATCAAGCTCTGCAATCTTATATCATTGCAGACCTGGGTCGCAGCTCTACACCCAGCTCTGCAATCTTATATCATTGCAGAGCTGGGTCGTAGATCTACATCCAGCTCTGCAAACTTATATCATTGCAGAGCTGGGTCGCAGCTAAACATCCAGCTCTGCAATCTTATATCATTGCAGAGCTGGGTCGCAGACTTACATCCAACTATGCAATCTTATATAATTACAGACCTAGGTCGCAGCTCTACATCCAGCTCTGCAGAGCTGGGTCGCAGCTCTACATCAAGCTCTGCAATCTTATATCATTGCAGACCTGGGTCGCAGCTCTACACCCAGCTCTGCAATCTTATATCATTGCAGAGCTTGGTCGTAGATCTACATCCAGCTCTGCAAACTTATATCATTGCAGAGCTGGGTCGCAGCTAAACATACAGCTCTGCAATCTTATATCATTGCAGAGCTGGGTCGCAGACTTACATCCAACTATGCAATCTTATGTAATTACAGACCTAGGTCGCAGCTCTACATCCAGCTCTGCAGAGCTGGGTCGCAGCTCTACATCCAGCTCTGCAATCTTATATCATTGCAGAGCTGGGTCGCAGCTCTACATCCAGTTCTGCAATCTTATATCATTGCAGAGCTTGGTCGCAGCTAAACATCAAGCTCTGCAATTTTATATCATTGCAGACCTGGGTCGCAGCTCTACATCCAGCTCTGCAATCTTATATCATTGCAGAGCTGGGTCGCAGCTCTACATCCAGCTCTGCAATCTTATATCATTGCATAGCTGGGTCGTAGATCTACATTTAGCTCTGCAATCTTATATTATTGCAGAGCTGGGTCGCAGCTCTACATCCAGCTCTGCAAATCATTGCATAGCTGGGTCGTATATCTACATATAGCTCTGCAATCTTATATCATTGTATAGCTTGGTCGTAGATCTACAACTAGCTCTGCAATCTTATATCATTGCAGAGCTTGGTCGCAGCTAAACATCCAGCTCTGCAATCTTATATCATTGCAGACCTGGGTCGCAGCTCTACACCCAGCTCTGCAATCTTATATCATTGCAGAGCTGGGGACCGTTTTATCAACGGTCGTAGGCCTGGTCGCAGCTAAGACTTGGTCGTACGCCCGATCTTACGACCAAGTCCCGTTTTATGAAAAACGTCGCAGCTACGACGGCGTAAATTAGCGTCGTAACTTTAAGACTGCATCGAACCAGTCGCAAATCGTTCGTAAGTCTTAAAAATGGCGGCGTTTGAGGCAGCCAGGCAATTAGGACAGGTCCGTTCTCAAAGACTCTTTAAAGAAAGAGTGCAATTAGATGACCTGCGTGATGCAGACATTTTAAGCCGTTATAGGATGAACAGAGACGGGATAAGAACGCTAGAGGCTTTGTTAAGGAGAGATCTAGAGAGATCAACAAACCGCTCCCATTCAATACCAGTGATGACGCAGGTATAGATTTTATACATTTTCCGTTTCCTTTGAATATATCGCGTACAGTATGTTGTATAGTACACATTTACAAGGGGGATCACTCCAAAATCGTTACAACAATCACAAATCTATCGCCACACCGGATGGAAGAAGCTGATTGATCATCTGTCTTTTTATTATGGTAGAAATAAAGTCTTCAATGTATGATCAGAGACATAGATAACAGAGATAAGCAACTCCTATTTACTCCATTGAAATAGCGCACATGCCTCTCAAAAAAGTGAAAAAATTAGGCATTTTGTAGCAATTAAAACTCAATGGCTATTTGTTCGACCCTTTTAAGGTATACATCATTTGAAAGCCGAATCAGTAGTCTATAGCTGCAAGTTAAAATATTGGCAACTTTCTAGCCCTTTAATTTAATATAACTTGGCAGAATATACCAACTATCCCAGATTCTCACCATCTTTATAGTTTTGTGAAAAATGATTAAGTTACAGTTCGCTTTAACACATGATGCATCATTTATTTTTACCAGGACTAAAATTATTTTACCTGCAGCAATAGACAAATGACTAGGCTTTCAGAAAATGTATAATTTGTTTCAATTTGGCAACTAGTTAACAAGTTATACTTGCTACAAGCCACTGTCTTAGCAGGCACGCGTGAGACCTTAACTAGCTAGGAAGTTGCCTATCTCTGTTATCTATGTCTCTGGTATGATTAAGTTATTGTACAATGTTTGATGTTGCTGCATACATTCATTAGCTTTACACGAGAAGCTATACATGCCAGTTGACTGTCATGTTTTTAACCTGGCGTTGAAGGAACTGTACCCAAGCCCTAATTTGCATAAGACATTCGCATACAATGTTTGGTGCTTGTCTGAGATCATTTCAGTAATATAAGTAAATCTGTCTATCTATTTGAGTTTACTTATCGTCGGTGCTGGTTGCCTATAAGAACCCAGGCCTTTGCAGAGGCTAGGTATTTTATGTTGTGCGGTATAGTGCAAGATGACAGAAAGCATCCCATTCCAGAGACCCCGTGCCAGCCCTGGTACATTTGCATAAGTAATGTTATTGAAGGAGTGGGGGATTGATCTTGGGACCCCGGGTCAACAATCCAGTGCATTTCCACTGATCCGCTCCTAATTGGTAAAAATTCGCTATCCTGCCTTATAAATTTATGCACAATTTGGCCATGTTAGAATTTGTCAATGGCAGTTAGATGTATATAAGAGTAAATGTTTTGTGCACTCTATAGACTGTCTGATATCTGATAACGGTATAACCTTACATGTAAATGATCTGTTCTGTCGTTGAAATGAAACAAAATATTGATAGCAGCCTATTAGGATATTTTCACCACTGAGTTGATATACTGTCGGTTGTCAGTATGACCAACATCCCGTGAATACTTGTAAAATAAATTGATGGGGTCATACAATATAATGAAAGCCTTCCATTCTAGAGACACTGTTCCTTATACCTGCTCAGTGTAATTAGTCATTTGGGACTGAGATTTTAACGTTCCTTTACAAAGAAAATCGGAAGTGTTATTCACAGTTATTATAGAACATTTAACTTACAATTCTTGATTTTACTAGGTAACAATTTATCACAATGCCAGACAGTGCCAATTATACTTGTACAAACTCTTAACACTTTGATTGAATTGCAAGTATAAATAGCTATGGATTATCAAGTCATTGTAAACTTTTCCGTCGTGTCCGAGTGCTTTCCGTTGATAAGTCTTGCGTTGTCAACGCAAGAGTCAACCAAACAACATATTTCCAATTCGTTCCAATTCGCTTTCCTACTCTTGGCAGCCATTTTGTTTACAATGTTGACAGACGAATTTTGACATTTACGCGGGAAGTCACGCGAACCGGATGTAACCTATCAGACTGCGTCACTGTATTTAAGGTCGTACGACGCAAATAAGTCTTAGCTGCGACCGAGTAGTTACGACCAGCTTGATAAAACGGTCTAGCGAAAGTCGCAGGAACGGTCGTAAATATCGGTCTTAAGATAAGACCGGGCGTACGACCGCCTTTGTTGATAAAACGGTCCCCTGGGTCGTAGATCTACATCCAGCTCTGCAAACTTATATCATTGCAGAGCTGGTTAGCAGCTCTACATCCATCTCTGCAATCTTATATCATTGCAGAGCTGGGTCGCAGCTCTACATCCAGCTCTGCAATCTTATATCATTGCAGAGCTAGGTCGCAGCTCTACATCCATCTCTGCAATCTTATATCATTGCATAGCACGGTCGCAGCTCTACATGTAGCTCTGCAATCTTATATCATTGCAGAGCTGGGTCGCAGCTCTACATCCAGCTCTGCATTCTTATATCATTGCAGAGCTGGATCATAGATCGACAACTAGCTCTGCATTATTATTATCATTGCAAAGCTGATTCCCAACTCTTAATCTAGGCTATCGACATCTAAATTTGCAATCTATGATTAATACAGATCTGGGTATAATATCTAAATATAGCACACTAATCTTGTATCTTTGTTCTAGGAGAACTGTGTCGTAGTTCGACATCTGGTTGCAATTTAACATAAGTGCAGAGGTTGATCGTTTATAGATATCTAGCTCTGTTATCTAACATAAGTGCAGAGCTGGGTCGTAGATCGACATCTAGGTCTGCAATCTTGTTTCACTGCAGTGCTGGATCTCAGCTCTACATCTAGATCTGCAGTCTTTTTTTCATTGCAGTGCTGGGTCGTAGACAACGAGCTCTTCAAACATTTGTTTTTACTTCTTTTTACATATTCATTATTCAGTTTCAATTAGGTCTGCAAAATTTTAATGGTATTTCAGTATATCTTCACTGTAGAGCGTTATCTTAATGACGTTTCAGATGAGCATAGTTATTTGACCAAATAGATTTGTAATGGTTTTATTATTATACAGAAACAAAAACTGGAAGGATAGAACTTGTTTTAGTTTTGTCTACTTTTCATGTACAGTCATGTAGGTCTATTTACACTTTTGGCGGCTCTTGCAAAGAAATGTTTGATTTTCTCATATCTGCAAGGGGAACTTTGATCTTTTCCCTGCTTTCTTGCTACCTTGTCACTACGGTGGAAAAGAGGTTATACATGTTTAAAAGTAATGTATTCCGTATAAGAAAAACATAAACATTGGATTCGTTTTTTTATCTCGATCCAAAGAAATGCGACGTAGTATATCGTAGTACATTTAACGAGCAACTGAGTCGTGTTGAAACGACATGCAAAGTCAAGTGCATTATTTTCAAGATTACAATAAGATGAGAGACAGATGCGCTCAAGAAGGAATGCATTAAAACAAGAAGTATACACTAGCTATGGCTATGAATACAAAGTGCGTAAAAGATTAGTTTTGATGCAAGCATCAAAAGCGGCGCGCATATTTTTAAAGTATGGTTTAAATTCACCAAAAATATTATAGTGTTTATTTTTGATGCTATGAGCAAAATTATTTACTGCTGGGTTGTAACATTTTTGACAGAATTCATGAACTGTTTGTTTTATTGGTTGTTTATGATTTTTCCTTTATATCTAACCAGCAAGTATCAATTTCTCCACAAATGAATGACTTTCTCCACTGTCTCTAACATGAGTCTGAGACAGTGGTGAGAGACGAATGACCTTAAGGCAAAACGTTCGAGATCAATCGTCACAGAGAAATTTACACTCATTCCAGTGATCGAACCTTTGATTCTTAATACAGTACTGTACCAATTGAGCTCAGCAGGTGGGCATCTGTCTTAAAGGAAAATGTAAGAGATCCACGAACGTTTAACTATCAAATAAAGAAGGGTCATCAAATTACACTTCTCGTTGTTTACGGGATAAAATGGAAAACGAAATTTTATCCATTTCGTAGCAAAACATAAAATAAATTAATTTTACTCTATCCAGTTGACAGATACAATGGTATAAAATACATCTGGGTGCTAGTAATTATAGACACAGAATAAGGTTTTCAGCATCGTGCCATCGTCCCATCGCATTTTCTGGTAAAATAAGGGTCATGATCGGAACACCGTCACGGTAGGACTAGATAACATGCTTAGAAGTGAACAAAAATACTCTGTAGTATTCACATTGTAACGACTTAGTGACGTAGTGAACAGATATGTTTCTTTTATCTATATCTCTTCAAAAGAATCATTGTGTTTGAATTTACACAGGCAGCTGCTAAGCAATGCATAGATTGATGGATCTGTTTAAACGACAGATTTTGTGCAATTTAGATTTTAGTTGAAGTTGTACGAAGTAAGGGCGATCTGCATTTCAGAATTTACACTGTAAGGCACTGCTTGAGTTATGCATTATTACCCCAGTGCTTACAGCGCTTTGATTTATCTTCCTTTACAAAACCGTATCGTTACTATATATACAAAACTTTGAATTGTTTCAGATGTCGATTCTTCCTAAAATTATAAGTTATCAAGTATTTAAGATGATAAACATTCGTCTTTTTTTCAGTTAGCCGTATTTTTATTTCCCTTTCTTGTTTTAGATGTAACACATACATGGAAACCTTTTAAAGACTTATTGTCAAATCAGTTGTTTAGGTCCGAAAACGAAAGCTATAAAAACGCGCATCCTGTAAGATTCGGGAAGAGTCATTATTTTCTGTGTTTAATGCATTAAAAACTTCTTATATAAAATAAAAACGTGCATAATTTGGAACAATTTATGGTTAAATTGAAAAATAAGATTTATGCACTTACATATTTTTAGTGATGTACAGAGTAAAGATTTTTTACAGTAATTATAATCTGAACTGCTCCCAAATTGATTACGTCAGCCCATGGTAAAAAAAAATAGTATCCCAATACAGGGGTCGCCGTTCTCGGCGCCGCCAATAAAAAAAGTGTCATCCCTGTGCCGCGCTACATCAAAGGAAATTTAGAGGTCGCTTTGATCTTCCCGCGCAAATCTTCAGAAGAGCATCAGATTGTTTGACGGAAGCGTCATAGATTGAAAATCTCTCAGCGAAGCAGGTTTGTTCATATTTATTTCTTTACATGAAAATTTAATGTACAAGATTTAGTTTAATTCTATGTCCTTGCTAGACCATTTATAAGATGTATAAGTCTGCCACTGTTTTATCGTAACTTACAATAATTCTTTGTTTCATAAACGTAATTTCCTTCTGTTTCTTTTGCCTCTGAAGGGAGGCATGTAGTGATTCCACTGTCCATCAGTGCGTCTGTCCTTCCGGTTCATGATCTCAACAGCCACCAGTTAAGTTTGAATGAAACTTTCACTAAATAGAACGTCATCACTTACTATTGTTCGTCCGTCCGACTTCCTGTTTGCCTGTTTAAAACCTTTTCAGTGCTTTTTCTACACAACCTGAGGGCCGATTTGAATGAAACCATCATCAGAACAGTTCGTAGTAAAATTTTGTCTGCATTTTATTGTCACTTTCAGTCTCATTTTTGAATGAGTTATTAGTCCCCTACCCGTCTACCGGATGGGACTTGAGGAATGTCCTTCGTGGCAAAAAGCCACTCGCACTCAATAACACTTCACTACAGCAAAACAAAATCGCATATTTTACTTGTCCTAAAATTAAAAAAAAATGAAAAAATAATTCATAATAATTCAATGATATTAGATTGCAGAGCTGGATGTAGAGCTGCGACCCAGCTCTGCAATGATATAAGATTGCAGAGCTGGATGTAGAGCTGCGACCCAGCTATACAATGATATAAGATTGCAGAGCTGGATGTAGAGCTGCGACCCAGCTCTGCAATGATATAAGATTGCAGAGCTGGATGTAGTTCTGTAATTATATTAGATTGCATAGCTGGATGTAAGTCTGCGACCCAGCTCTGCAATGATATAAGATTGCAGAGCTGGATGTAGTTCTGTAATTATATAAGATTGCATAGCTGGATGTAAGTCTGCGTCCCAGCTATGCAATGATATAAGATTGCAGAGCTGGAGGTCGAGCTGCGACCCAGCTCTGCAATGATATAAGATTGCAGAGCTAGATGTAGAGCTGCGACCAAGCTCTGCAATTATAAGATTGCAGAGCTGGATGTAGAGCTGCGACCCAGCTCTGCAATGATATAAGATCGCAGAGCTGGATGTAGAGCTGCGAACCAGCTCTGCAATGATATAAGATTGCAAAGCTGGATGTACAGCTGCGACCCAGCTCTGCAATGATATAAGATTGCAGAGCTGGACGTAGAGATGCGACCCAGCTCTGCAATGATATAAGATTGCAGAGCTGGATGTAGAGCTGCGACCCAGCTCTGCAATGATATAAGATTGCAGAGCTGGATGTAGAGCTTCGACCCAGCTCTGCAATGATATAAGATTTCAGAGCTAGATGTAGATCTACGACCCAGCTATGCAATGATATTAGATTGCAGAGCTGGGTGTAGAGCTGAGACCCAGCTCTGCAATGATATAAGATTGCAGAGCTGGATGTAGGTCTGTAATTATATAAGATTGCATAGCTGGATGTAAGTCTGCGACACAGCTATGCAATGATATAAGATTGCAGAGCTGGATGTAGAGCTGCGACCCAGCTCTGCAATGATATAAGATTGCAGAGCTGGATGTAGAGCTGCGACCCAGCTCTGCAATTATAAGATTGCAGATCTGGATGTAGAGCTGCGACCCAGCTCTGCATTGATATAAAATTGCAGAGCTAGATGTAGAGCTGCGACCCAGCTCTGCAGTTAAAAGATTGCAGAGCTGGATGTAGAGCTGCGACCCAGCTCTGCAATGATATAAGATTGCAGAGCTGGATGTAGAGCTGCGACCCAGCTCTGCAATGATATAAGATTTCAGAGCTAGATGTAGATCTACGACCCAGCTATGCAATGATATTAGATTGCAGAGCTGGATGTAGAGCTGCGACCCAGCTCTGCAATGATATAAGATTGCAGAGTTGGATGTAGGTCTGTAATTATATAAGATTGCAGAGCTGGATGTAGAGCTGCGACCCAGCTCTGCAATGATATAAGATTGCAGAGCTAGATGTAGAGCTGCGACCAAGCTCTGCAATTATAAGATTGCAGAGCTGGATGTAGAGCTGCGACCCAGCTCTGCAATGATATAAGATCGCAGAGCTGGATGTAGAGCTGCGAACCAGCTCTGCAATGATATAAGATTGCAGAGCTGGATGTAGAGCTGCGACCCAGCTCTGCAGTGATATAAGATTGCAGAGCTGGATGTAGAGCTGCGACCCAGCTCTGCATTGATATAAGATTGCAGAGCTGGATGTAGAGCTGCGACCCAGCTCTGCATTGATATAAGATTGCAGAGCTGGATGTAGAGCTTCGATCTATGTGCCAACTTCATGTTCATGATTTAATTAAACTGATGTAAAATTATGTTACTTTGAATAAATGCCCATACACATAAGCTTTGTTACAAATTAATGGGTGTACAGTCGATGTACGCTGGTAAAGAGGGGGAAAGTACCTCAATACCTAAACGGAGAAGATGAACAAGACAAAAGGTATTCGTTTAAACCTGGTGACCACGAGTAACGTGATCGAGCATAAACCACAGCCTGTAATTCATGTTGAATTATTGACATACACGCATATATCGTCTAAAGTATGCTATTTTCCTTCAAGTGTTTTAGACAAACTGCTATCTTTTAGACACGCTGTCAATTGCAACTTATCTTTTTGACGCCACTTTTCTGTCTTGTATGACACGAGGTGAAAATGTACCTAATGTCATTTTTATCAAAATCCTAAACCCTGACCGAGTGCTCAAAGTAGTTGAATATCAAACATGTATAATTTGAAGTCTTTATCGTTGTTTTAATGAAAATATGCCCTCAAAGTAATTGATCAAATGGCAAAGTGTTAAAAACGGCACATGTTTAAGAATTAACTCGAGAGTATACTATCCCTGAGTTATCCGTTCATGAGTAAATCTTCCCTAAGTATTCTATCGCTGAGTATTCTGACCCTGATTATCAAGTTTACGTGTATCCTGTCACTGAGTATTTTACCTTGAGCTTCCTGTTTTTGAGCAAGCTGTCCTTTAGCAATTTGTTCCTGAGTTTCCTGTCTTTTAGTATTTTGTCTCTAAGTTTCTTGTCCCTTGACATTCTGACACAGAGTTTCCTGTCCCTAGGCGTTCTGTCTCAGAGTTTCCTGTCTATGAGCAAGCTGTCCTTGAGCATTCTGCCCTTAAGTTCCCGGTTCCTGAGCGTTCTGTCTCTGAGTTTCCTGTCTGTGAACAAACTCTCCCTGAGCATCCTGTCTCTGAGTGTTCTTTCCTTGAATAAACTGTCCCCGAGTTTTACTGTCCTAGAGTTTCCTGTCTCTGAGCATAAAGACTCTGTGCATTCTGCACCTCAGTATCCTGTTCCTGAGCATCCTGTCTCTAAGAATTCTGGCCTGACCATTCTGACTCCAAGCATTCTGTCTCAGAGCGTTCTGTCGCTAAGTATTCTGTCTCTAAGCATTATGTCCCTGAGCGTAAGCATTCTGTCTCTTAGCATTCTGTCCCTGAGAAACCTGTCCCCGAGCATCCTGTCCTGTAGCATTCTGTCCCTGTGCATTCTGTCTATGAGCATTCTGTTCCTCAGCATTCTGTCTCTGAGCATTCTGTCTCTAAGCATTCTGTCTCTAAGCATTCTGTTCTAAAGCATTCTGTCTCTGTGCATTCTGTCTCTGAGCATTCTGTTCTTTAGCATTCTGTCTCTGAGCATTCTGTCTCTAAGCATTCTGTCTCTGAGCATTCTGTTCCTCAGCATTCTGTCTCTGAGCATTCTGTCTCTAAGCATTCTGTCTCTAAGCAATCTGTTCTTAAGCATTCTGTCCCTGTGCATTCTGTCTCTGAGCATTCTGTCTCAGAGTATTTGTCTCAGAGCATTCTGTCCTTTAGCATTCTGTACCTGAGCACTCTGTTCCTCAGCATTCTGTCTCTGAGCATTCTGTCTCTGAGCATTCTGTCTCTAAGCATTCTATCTCTAAGCATTCTGTACCTGTGCATTCTGTCTCTGAGCATTCTGTCTCAGAGCAGTTTGTCTCAGAGCATTTTGTCCCTGAGTATTCTGTCTCAGAGCATTCTGTCCTTTAGCATTCTGTACCTGAGCACTCTGTTCCTCAGCATTCTGTTCCTGAGCATTCTGTCTCTAAGCATTCTGTTCTTAAGCATTCTGTCCCTGAGCATTCTGTCTTTAAGCATTCTGCCCCTGAGCATTCGGTCCTTCGGCATTTAGACCCTGACGATTTATGTCTGTAAACATTCTGTCCCTGACTGACTATTCTGTCCCCAAGTATCCTGTCACTGAGCATTCGGTTTCTGAGTTTCATGTCCCTGAACACCCTGTCTCTGCGAGTCCTGTCCCTGAGCATTCTGTATCTGAACTCTCTGTCCATCAGTTTCCTGTCCCTGAGAATTCTTTCTCTGAGTTTCCTGTCTCTAAACATTCCATCTCTGAGCATTCTATCTCTGGGCGTTCTTTCTCTGAGTTTTATGTCCCTGAGCATCGTACCTCTTAGCATTCTGTCCCTGACCATCCTGTCCTTGAGCATTCTGTCTCTAAGCATTCTTTCTCTGAGCATTCTGTCCCCGGGTTTCATGCTCTTAACATTTTGCTTCTGTCGGACCATTCTTACTCTGAGTCTCCTTTCCTGTGGTATCAAGTTCCTGGGTATTTTATCTCTACCTACCTACCTAGAGTTTATTAATCGTCAGTACCGGTTACCCATATGAACGACGGCCCCTCTAGAGATTCAGTTATTTTAGGTTGTGGGGGATAGTGCAAGATAAAGAATGCATCCCATTCCAGGGACACGTCTGCTCAGTGTATAACAATTGTACATGAGACTACGATTTTACGTCTCATTCGAAACAAAATTATATATATTTTATTTGAGGAGTGGGTGACTGAACTGGTTTGAAGGCCAAGCGCGATACCACTAGATCACTAATCCACCCCGTATACATTACCCATTGTACAGTTGCTTAAACAATTAGATTGTATAATATAACCTTGGAGAACTGACTTGGGATTCGATTTTTGTTTAGTGATATAGAGACTAGGTTGTCAAGCTGAGAGGCATCGAAAGGCATTATGTTTGATTCCTTAGGGATGTCGACTTGCACCATTTCGTTGTTATCATTTGTATATAAAATCTTCCTAGTCCAAAAAAAGTCATGATTATATGAAACGGTTTCAGATAATAATAATAATAATATTATTATTATTATTATCATTAACAATAACAACAACAAATACAACTTCAGAGAATCATATTTTTCAAATATAGAAAGAATTTTTATTTACTTCTAATGTATTGATTGATTAGGTTTGACATGACACCAATATGCTGTTACAAGTCTTATCTGTATTTTGTTGATTTGCTGTTTAACCTAGCTTTATTTAGGGTACTGACAATAATTACTACTTTTATCAAACTGTCTTCGATGTAATAACTGATGTACCTTGCATCTTAGGGTTTTAGCATTAAACTTATCTACTGATTGAATGCAACAACTTGAGTTATGTCTTGTGGCCATATAATTTCTATTATTCTAATAACACTAACCTTTTGCGCTTTTTTATGAAGGATAAGACTATGTCAAAAAAATGGCCCCATAAATTAAAAAAAAAAAAAAACTATGATACAAGGTATGGCTTCTGTAAAAAGAGTCCGCTGTGAAAGATGTCAATAATTTCTCCGTTGGCGTAACACTATGTCAAGTTATACCTGTGATAAAACACTATGCCACTCTATGTCTTCCCTTTTTCATACGGTCGTCTGGCTTCTTCATGTACCCAATTTTTTAATGCCACAACAAATCATTCGGTAACACTCGCTGCTGTTAAAAATGACGTCTCACTTGTTAAGCAATTCTGAATTTGTTAAAATGAAAAATCGGTGACATCCCGTTGTTAAATCTATAACAAACAATTGTAAGATATATCAAGCACACTTTTTAAGTTGTTTGTTGTGTAGGTAATTTGTAATTTTCACGTGTAGGATGCTTTTTGATTGATAAGGACTTATGAGATTTTTTGCACCGTCATTTTCTGCATATAGGTTTAGACTGCGGGAGACAAAAATGTTAAAATTTATACAATTTATAAGTCTTGTCATGTCTGCTGACCCTTGAAGTTATAATATATAAGTGTGTGTGATAATTAGACATATACTTATGTAAGGGTTACATCAAGTGCGAATATGACAAGTTATCGTTGTCATCCTATAACTGGTTTTATGCCACCGGTAGGTTATGTGGAATGTACGGGAATTGAGTATAACCTGTAATTCACGTGCACATACAGGGTTAGTGATCTTATAAAAATTTCGTTATTTTTGGAGTGTAAATAATTTATATATTTATTTATTAAAAAAAGAAAAAAGGGTGAAACGTTCTACACTGTCGTTAAATTTATTATTTCAAATCAAAGTACAGCAAAGACCGGAGTATTCAATGTTCACACAGTTCTTCTCTCCAACATAAATGTCATACCATAGTGATTGTAAAAAGAAGCTTTGATCCTTGACATATATTCCAGAGCATTGACATTTTCAACTGTTGAGTTCCCTATCTTGCGGTAGCATCTATTAGTAACCATGAACGAGTGACTCACCATTTATAGACACAAACAATTATGTCCATATAGTCCATATAGCATTAGTTTGCTTAATTAAATTAAGCAAGTACTCGAATATTCACATTTCAATTGCACACTGTAACTAGCATGACATTGCAAGCAAATCTATATCCCCTAAGGAAACACGGACATCAGCGTGAAAGGCCCTGAATTTTAATGGGCGGACGGATACATTGTCTACGTACGAAAACTTAAGTACTCGATTACGTCCCTATCTATATATCATAAGCTGTTTTCTTTACATGTTTTTTTCGATATTTTTAAGTATTTTGGTGACAATTCATCCGCTTAGCGCTATTTGACAGAAATCTTGGAAACAGTTTTTCACTCTTACGTAACGATCCGTGCTTTGAAGTAATTTTTTAAAGAATACACACTGAGGCATTAAATGGTTTTAATGAATATGCATGATAACAATTTGTTGTATAAACAATAGTCTTAAGCCTTTGTTTTGACAATTAGTTAAAAATTGCAATTTTCATTCACACATATTTCTAGGATCCCAGTTTCATTCCTGGTAACTGTGGTCAGAACAGGCTTCGGAAAATCACTGCCCTAAGATGCAGGAACATTTTGCACACTGTTCACACGAACTGTAATACTTATGCTAATATCAAGAAATACGTCAATACAGAACAGTCCCTAGCTGTAACAAGATAAAAACATGATTTTCACTGAGGTACAAGGTGGATTTTATATCTGCCGTTGCTCTAATCTGGACAACGAATCAATATAATATATAAGGTTTCCTTTTTAAAATTTTACCTTTAGATATGGAAAATAAAGATTAGACCTTAATAAAGAATTTTGATATTCTTAAAGAATGACACGATTTGGTTGTTGTCATCTAAAATTAACAGTTATAGTGTAGTTCCTATTAAGTGCGTGCAACAATAACATCTGATAGTCATTATGAGAAGCAAACACCTTTTTCAAGTCAAATCTAAACCATTCTATTTAATTACCTTATAGTACCGTTTTCATTGGACACAATAGTAATTATCACATAGACGTTGTTTGTAATGCAAAATAACATTACGTATTTCTTTACATTACACACGTGTAATAAAGCGTGAAGCAAAAAATATACATTTACATCTTATTTGTTTGTTTTTTTCATTTATTTACTGTCATTTATTTTTGTTATCATTTAGCTATTTTTATGACATTTGTTAAATGTTTTTTGACAATATATGACATTTTATTCGAACTATTTTCTTGGCGGATGTTTGTTGACGGAAACCACAATAACGATAGTTTGGGTTATGTGGTAAAAAGAATCTTACACTCGTGACCTTTATTCAAATCGCCAGAGGCTCGCTTTATATATTTTTTCCTGAACACGTGGAATAAAAGTTTATATGAAATGAAAACTCGTGTCATATCCTGTACGTCTTAACTAGGATTGATTAGTAGAACTTTCTGTTCCTTTTGTCAGATACAAATGCACACTTCACCGTCGAACAATCTGATCACAAATATTATCTATGCACACAGGAGCCTCGAAACACGTGTAAAAATATAACATCGCCTTAAACATGAAAGACTTAAGATAGCAAAACAATATTTCTCCCGCTAATTGTCTGGAGTTACGTTGACGCTGGGTGCGTTGTTTGTCATCGTTATCGATGTTTATATTGTAAGAAGACGGAAATGAAATCTTAGAAACAATAGCAAGTGCAGAAGACAATCATTTGGGAAATATTGAGATGGCTGTGGAATACATTACGCAGCGCCACCTATACAACCGTAGATGTTTGATGGAATCGGCGCTGCGCGTTGCCTGAGTTTTTTTTAACAAGACAGTAAATTAAGACAAGTAGGGTTGTGGCAAGTGTCGCATCTGTTAGGGATATTTTTCATAGAAAAAAATAAACTCGTGGAAGTGCACATGTTATCACATCTTACAGTACGATGAAATATGTTTAATGATTTTGAACCATGTTTTCTTAGCAATCATAACATCTTCTGCATTCAGCGTGTAAGTACCTTTTCAGTGAGAGGAAAAAATCATCAATAAAAACGCTCTAACAATTTATTTGAAGCTTTCCAACTGTTCTAGGCTTTAATACGTAATTATAAATGTTTTAGAAAGTTTTTGGCTGATGGGTTTCACAGAAGCGTATCCGGGTTTGTCTATGAGCTCTGGTTTGTTTTAACATTCACTTGATAGACAACCTCATCCTACTTCTTTGACTGCAGTCATCCTCGGAAAATAATTGGTTTTGAATTTTCTAAGCACTTTACAACGAAACATATGATATAACCATTTAAAACTGTCATTTCTCGATGGAGATGTGAACGTTAAATGCCTAATGAATTAATTTAAAAGTGAAGGGCAGGAAATGTATAAATTTTGTTGCAGTAACTTCCGCACATATTCCTATCAAATAAACGATTTAGGCCGTGTCAAAGAGCTACATACTTAGATTGATATAGCAGACGTCTGCTTGAGGCCCTGTATAGGCGATCAGTATTGAGTCTAAGAGCTCACAGTAACATAGAAAAAGCGAGAACATGTGACTGTCACATTTTGTTAGGATATTTCAAAAATAACGATACATATTTTAATCACACTTTTTATCAACTCATTGTAATTTGAACATACAAGAGAGCACTAATATTAACTGATGTATAAATTTAAGACTTTCAGCTAAGAGTAAATTTAGTGGTCTATACTTTGTCTTGCATAAAATTTGTGCTAGTTGATTTCAATTTTCGCTCCTGTTCATAGCATTACAACTGTAGGCTTCAGGTCTTTCAAACCATTTCATGTTCAAAAATAAAGTTGACAATGAAGATTCTAACTAATGTTGTAAAACGCCGCTGGCAGGAGTTTAATCATTTCTGGGTAGGAGGTCTGACTTAAGATCCCACTATAACAGCTTTCTACGGATGCAGACAAGACAAAAACGCTAGAACAATTGCCGCAAAAGAATGATACAATAATTAAATATGAATAAGAAATTGACTTTATTTTATTCGAAGCAATGACCTAATCAAACTCAATTATAATTATGTTTGTGTAGGTGCTTTGAAAAAAAAGTTAGAAAGGTCACCTTGATCATCTATTGATGACAATGATAAAAATAAATATAAGAAATAAAGACGATTTTTGACTGTAACTATAGAAAATGATATAATTACTAAGTTTTTTTTATCGATATAATTTCTATTTTCTATTTAGATCAAATGATATATCAATTAATAACGCATTTAATATTCAGATTTTTTTTCTATCTTTATAAGTAAAGTAAATGATTTATCTTTATGCATACATTAACTTACTGAGACGTAAATGATTTTAACCCCATAGTTACCTTGCATTAGAAAAAAAAAATACTGTGTGAATTTTATTCAACCTCTCACAAGATGTTTTACTATATACAATTAAACGTACTGAACAGCTAAATAAACATTGGCGCACCTCATATGTTGTTGAATATCTTTCGCAAGCTTAATAATATATGTGTTAGAGACTGTTATTGCGCGTGACCGCTCTCAACACTTCCTCTTCTACTGACAGAATAATAAGCGTTTCACGAAACTGATCACTTGATTCAATGGAATATGTTCTCCGTTCGTGCGCCAGTCATTTACCTCATTTCGATTAAAGATTTTTGTACGGCTTCCAGCAAAGCATCTGTTCGCATCAGTAAAGCAAGATGTACTAGCACCATTACGGAAGTGAAAGTTGTTTACAGTGCCCGTATATAATTGAACTTCTGTTTTACGAGAGATGCTTGGCACATATAATTAAGATACTCGATTTAAGGTGTTAACAATCGTGAAATTTGTTTTAATTATCTATAAAACTTGTTGTAATGAACACACAAATACAAATCATACATAGCTTTTGGCATTATAATTGAGATATTTTGAATAACTACTCAATTACCAGTTCAAAATAACAGAGATGGAATAACACTTGAAAAAAAATGCTAAATTTCCGTCTACCTTTAATGTTCTTTGTTGAATTTGCATTTTGATTATTTCTGTTCAGTTAAAACTTATTCCAGGTGCCGAAACACTTAATGTTTACAGTTTTAAACAGCTGACAGCAAAAGTTTAGATATTTTGTGTATTTCTAGTCACATATGACTTGATTTTTTGTGAAGTAAATATAAGTAAGAAACGAATTAAATATAGCTCCTGGTCACAGCAAGGCTTGTGTACTGAGGCACATACACTCAAGCCTCTAGCGATTCAGATGAATATGGCTACCAGTAAAGAAAGCTACTGGTTTCTCTCACGATTGGTTGGTTCCGAGTGCTGACTCGAGAGCAACTGAACTGAGTTGGAAAAAATTCTACTGAAACCAAGCATAGAGTCATTAGTAAAAACATATATAATGTATTAAGTCCAGAATAAAATATGTTAATCGATTACAGCATAATTTTGATGTAAATAGACCTACTGACTTTGTTCAAAAATATAATCTGACTCAGAGAAAACACGGAATGTTCAGAGAAAGTTTCAGAATGTTTGACAAGATCAGAATAATAAACTCGTTTGAAATTATTCAGTGCACCATGCTGAAGACACATTGCATTTTTACGATTTCCCTGATTTTCTTTTTTTGTATTTTCCATCTTTAAGCTCATAGAGCTGATAAGCACCTTATCACGAAATATGGATAGCCAGGACTAAATCACAGAAATAGATAAGAAAAAACTTTGTTTCCGCACAAATTTCCTGATAAAACTATTAACACAGGTTTGTTTATGTATATATTTTACTTTATGAAGTAACGGAATATGGGTAAATAGCTACTTTCTGATAGAAGCGGAAAGATTTATAAACACAACCACGGACTTGGAGATAAGAATTTAGCATGCTATATTTTAGTGTCAATACATAAATACCCTAATTACAGCTCATTAAAAAGATGTTGAACACAAATTGATACAAGATGAATGCCAAGAATACAGGCTTGATAAGATAGGGAATTTTGGTGAACTGAACTTTCCAAGTTGCTAGGGTGAGGAGATGAAATAACATTAATTTAAAATGAAAAGAAAATTCTTCTTAGAAATTTAATGTTATCTTATACGGATAAAAAATTTAAGACTGTAGATGAGAAAAAATGTAAACTTTGTATTAAGCGAATGTTGTATAAAGTTATGTTTTAAACAAAGAATGACATAAAACTACCTTAGATAAACTTGTATATTTTACTTAAATAATGCAGTTCTAGTCCCTTCTGGAATAAAGAATTGCCTCGCCGAGCGAAAACTTGCAGAACAAAAATTAATAATAGTAATAAAGAGAGATAAATAAAGTAAATGAAACAAACCAAATATCAGTTTTACAGGGTTTTTTTATTTTGAAAAAAAAATCAACTATCATTTTAACAGATTTTATTTTATTTTGACAGCAACAATAGTACACCTGACCCGATATAAACATAATGGCTGCAAGGAACTTCACCAGAAAGCACAGAACCTAACTTTGTGAACTATTTGCACTAAGGATACTAGTGCTGTCCTCTCCAGGTTTGATGTTAATAATCCTTTTTTCTTAAGTATAGTTCAAACAGTTTTTATTATAATAGATTTATTATTTCATTTAAGATTTATTATTATTATTATTATTACTAGATCATTATTATTATTTTATTATTATTATTATTATTATCATCATTATTATAATTATTATTATTTTTTGTATATATAGTTTTTTCCTTAAATATAGTTTTATACTTTCACAATTGAAATCAACTCAATTTCTGATGTCTTAACATGACGGTACAAGTGTTTTCAATGTCATCTCTATTGCAAAAAAATATATGCAAAAAAAATCTCTCGTCTGTAAATTAAGTCAAGGGCGTTTGAAAATATCTATTTACTTTTTACAAGTTCACATAGCAGTTCAATTAACCCTCGCGTACAGTCCATACAGTTACATCAAATTTAAGTTCATGTACATCTATCATGTAGTTCATTATTTCTATCGTTAGTTTGTATATCAATTTACATATAAACAGTTACACGAAATATATCTAGATAAAATAAATATGTATGAGTCTGCGGTGTTCTAATTTAGATATGGAAATGATGTATATATCAAATAAGTAATGTATTCAGCATGTGTGTTGACACTCATTTGGTAAATTATGATGAACTTAAATGCACGAGTTTTCTGATAAGGTAATGTCAGAGCACACTAAAAGAGATTAAAAGCACACATGCACTAAATTGAGTACATTAACAAATAAAAAATGAAGTAAGGTTAATTAATGTATTTATCAAAATTCGGTAAATACTAAAAGATGTTCATGTGCGCAGACATGATTATGTTATCTGAGGAGCAAAGAGAATGATACATTTTAACAAGTATTTCCGGGCGAGTAGTTGTACTTGCACAAGATTTAGCACTTACATACGGTAATATTCATAAGTATATTGGTGATCATCTATGTAAGACATGAAACAGAAATTTTGTTAGAATTCTTTGATTGTTTGAGAAAAATCAAGATACCACACAGTCTGTGATTTTTTCTTGCCCATCGTGTAAAGTGGCATCAAAAGAAAATTGCTTAATTCCGGCGAGACTTGATACTTAATTTCGGATAGAAAGGGTTGAGTTGTTCAAATATATAACCACATAATTTCACTCATAAAAAGAAAAAAATATTGTAATGTTCTATCAAAGGTAAAATCGACTTCATACAAGTAAAAGTGCTTTCACTGGCCTGGTTTAGTATATTACTAATAATCAAGGGAATCAGAAAACAGGGAGTTTTCTAAAATATTATCAGGATACAGTCAAGGGATCACATGAGATGTCAAGGGGTAGGTTTAAACGGTATTAATCAGCAATGGGCAGCCGACATAACGTTCTCATGGCGCATTTATACATAGCATCCTCATGGTGCATGATGTTCTCGTGGCGCATATGTATATATTGCGACCTAGTGGAGCATGGATTTATCACATATTTGTGACTCGTGGGTACTTCGCGTTCTTGTGGCACATGAGAACAAGACCATTTTCACGTGCATATGGTGTCTTTGTAGCTCTGGGTACATGACGATCGTGTGATGCTTGTGTATATGACGTTCTTGTGACGGACGGGTACATGAACGACCTTGTAATGCATGGTTCCATATAGCCTGGCTGCAGGCTATATGATCCTTTTCTTTTTATGTTATTGCATTGATATATTTATCTTTTTACCTCTCTAATAGCAACATTTTTTTCCTCTGCTAGCAATCATATAGCCCCTGCAATTGCAGCTAAGAAAAGATAAATCTGTTGTTAGAAAGGGACTTAATCGTCATTTACCTAACATTACTAAGGGATAGCATTAATTGCTGGGTCTGAACCCAGTCTAGGGTCCATAGCGTCATTGTGGCTCTGGGTACATGACTTTCTTGTGATGCATAGGTACATGATGTCCTCGTGGCCATGAGTTCATGGTTTCTTTGTGTCTTATAGGTAAATAGCATCCTCATGGATTCCTTTTGATGGTGAGGTACAAGGCGTCTTTGTGGCTTTTCTTTACATAAACATACTTTCACATTTGGTCTGCAACAGGCGACCTACATGTATTATGTGCACCCACAAACATACAAAAGATATGTGTCAGAAGTATCTATTAAGCAGAGCCCCAATTTCAGATTCAAAGTTATGCTTGTTAATCTTCGTTTGCGCCGCTTCAATGAAATCATTTAGTTCACTTAGAAACGTCAGTGAGGAAAAACAGCCATTCCGCTATAGTATAGATTTCAATTATAAAGTGAACAACGTCATGACGTGAATCGGCGAATATATCGCGGTACGAATTTCAAATGCGTAGTATTTTGACCATGGTGTGAGGGTTGTAGTTCGAGTAGTTAAATTGCAAGCCTGGGAAAGCCGTGCCGTGCTTTATTAGCCGATAAACCACTCTACGACGTTGTTCATTATAATTCTATTATGGTGAAATTTCCTATTTTGGCACTTTGGGTCTTAATTTGGAGCGACAAAAACTAATATGACGTCGTGATGACGTTGCGTTGAATATCACAGAATATGCTATGGTTGACGTCCTTCTCTGACCATGTGACGTCGGGAAGTATCATATTAAAATAATTAGTCACATACCATTGACTATACAATACTTCATATATGAGAAATTCGATCGATCGATTTAAACTGTCTTGTTTATGTTATTTTCTTCATTTGTTCAATAAATGTAACTTTTTATTTAGAAAGTAATTTATCGTCTGTTTAATTGCATTGTTTCCGAATCAATACCCCTTGTTCTGTTCGTGAATATGCACGCGAAAACTTAAACGCACTGCACTGACTAGTCAGTAATCCAACGCCGAAAAAAAGTTGTATTTATCTACCACGCTTCAGTATGACATCTGCCTTAATTTGAATACAGTGTTAATTGATTTAGATCGAATATCAAACCATTGTCTCTATTTGTTTTAAGATAGGCCTAGCCACTTCCTGCCTCGAAGTCATCGCGATTACATTTCCGTTCTTTTAACCAGCGTAACATTTATGATTTAAACAGATGGGGCTTGATTAAAGGTTAATATATCAAATCAGTGTTTGGTATCAGTAATTCAGATGTATTAATATATGTAAAAAGCGATTTTCGCCTGTGGCGAGGAGAGAGGGTTACACTTAACGAATATATCTAATATATTGTAACACATTATATAAATTAGAAGATTTGCAGATTTCCCAAGTGGAAAGCGTAAAAAGAGAAATGATTTGAGTATAATGAATGGGAAATGGGCGGAAGTCTGACATCTTATGTCTTTTTGAGAATTTTTAAAATGATGTAGTCCCTGGATGTAAAAACGTTTCTGTGCACTATTAGAGTAAGAAGTATCAAACGAGGAAAATCCTAAATGTTCATTACAGAGTTGGAAATATTATTATGGTCTTTTTAGAGTAAATAACTCAACACAAGATATCATATATCGTGAATTATCTCCGTTATTGTAAAATGTATTCTAATAATAATAATAATAATAATAATAATAATAATGATGATGATGATGATGATGATGATGATAATGATGATGATGATGATGAAGAAGCAAAGATAAAAGTCCTGATATTATTAAGCACGCAGTATTACTCTTTCTCATATGTGACCTCTGTTCTTTTGTACATTGAAATGTTACATCTTGACGTCATATTTCGTAAAATCCTAATGATAATTTTAGTGGTGCTGTGTTATGTTGTGCTGTGTCCTGTTCTATTCTGTTTTGTTTTACCTTTCATCTTCTTAAGTAGCGGGTGCCTTTGACACCAAAGCAATTACGACAACAAATCATTTCCGTTTCGAAAAACCGTGTATGAATAATGCAGACGGATTAATCATTTTAGAGCATATCTCGCAATCTGACGTTTAATCAAACAATTAAAACAAAGAAAATAACGTATTGTTTCAAGTTTATCTTTAATAAATATCTAAAATAAATCTGTAATCAAGTTAAAAAGGAACGGTTCACTCGTAAAATATGATTTTCGTGAAAAGTTCATATTGTTATTGTTTTTGGCAGCTGGAGGTATCTTTTGATCAAAGTTCATCATCAACTTGCATTTATCTATTATCTTAAAAACAACTGACTCATTTAAACACTTGCAATAATATTTTGGTAAAATAAAATCTCGGAATATATTTAATAGGATTCATTTCCAGTCTGAAGATTTTCACATTATTTTCGGTCAATTTTCTGTGACACCGGGCCCTCCAAAGGCAGATACCATATTACTTTTTAAGAGATGTTAATATATTCAGAGAGGTACACAGACTGCAGACAGACGGACAGATAGATATAATTATTACAATGAAAATGAAAAACGTGAGTCAAATCTTAAAGTGTATTTTAAGACCTTATTTAGATTGGAAAAAAACATTCAGAATTTTAATTAAAACTTCACAGACATAATTTAAACACACTTCTAAATCAGACACTTTTGTGATACGTAAAAAAATACAAAAATCAAAGTAGTATTGTAGTGCTTATACTAAAGAACATAACTATGACATTTGACCCCAATGTCAAACAGCTCACTTTTCCATTGAACATTGTCAGTGACACCAACAAGACAAAACAACATACCATTTACATTTTTAATGAAAGCTAGTATTTAACAAACACACTGAATCAATTTCTTAATTAGACATCTGCCTATGAATGAGTTCCAAATTATTTGATGGGTTATAAATCTAAACATGTCTAATAAAGTCATTTTTCTTCGTTCATAAAACATACACTTTGTACTGAACGAATACAAAAATATCAATCAACATTAATGAAAGTACTCACTACAGCATTCCCAAAAGTGCTTTAATGGTTAATCAAATAATCTCGAGAATTAAAAAAGTATATCTTTAACTTATAGAACATGTCAGCTTGAAAGGTTAAACTTGAATACTAACATGCCCTTAATTTATAGGTATGAGAATTAAATTTTCTATCTGTAACATCGTTCATTTGTCGGAACTTTTATCACACTGCATACTCGCTTTGATCAAATTGTTCTATTTCTTAAAGTACATGTATATACATTTCTGCTCAGGCATGTGCCGTACTGGCTTCGTATTTTTGGCTAGTGTTGTATTCGATATTGTATGTGTTGAATTCAAAACTTATCTTTAAAAGTTATAATACCCCCAATAACACAAATATAACAATATCGCCAATGTATGCAAATATTTATCCAGTGCTTAGACAACTTGTTAAAAAGAAACCTAGCCGTTTATCTTCATTTAAAACTTGACTATGTTCGTGGATGTCAGCGGATTTAAAAGAGCACCTACTTTCGTTTTCTGATACCTCTCCACCATTGCTTGATTAAGTCGGAAGATGCTTATTTTACATACATAAGTTATTTTTAGAAACAACATTTCATCTACACGACCTTACAAATTTAGTGCCGATAAGTATTCTCGATATATTGTACTTTTTTAATTTTTCTCAGTATTGTAAAGTTTTTGACGACTCCGCTTCCGAGTAGACTATTGTTTTCTACGTCACATATATTCAAAATAGATCATGTGACATTGACGACACGTTTTACGGATAATTCCGAAGCAATTTAAGACCGGCGGGTCATGAAATATTTTTGATAATTTAATCCCGATGTATCTTAAGTACATCTTGCCCGTGCAGATAGGGCGTTGATAATATTTTCAAGCATTCTACCGTTCTTATTTTGTTTATTTCTATGACGTTTATGACCAGCATTATAATTTTATATTCATTACTATATTTAATAAAAAAATTATATAACCAGTGTGAGTGTGAGGTCAGGGCTTTTGAGAAAAAAAAGTTGCTCATTCGCTCAGTCATTTTCCGGAACTTAAGACAAAAATTCGATACAGGAAGTTTGCAATATGCATTGTTTTCCTGCTGTGGCTGAGGAACATTATAAGAAAATTGCGTTGATCTTATAAGAATTAAAAAGCGGTGTGCTCGTAAGATACTAGAGGCTATATAAAACCATTTCACACATGTCAACACAGGTGGTGAATTGTTTTACATAGTTCACTCCGGTTTCTGTTTTATTAATATTCATACAATGAGATGTTATAGCAAATATATTTTCATCGAAATGCCCCTAACTAATTCGTGAATCCTTTTAACAAGAATATAACATTTTCTCACGGCGTGATAATAAGATTAACGTGTTTTAACATACCGATCAACTAATCATAAATTCAAGAACATTTTACGAAACATCTTGAAAACACTTTTAACTCGTCTTAACATTAACGTACCTGACCTTGGCAAAAACACTTTCCCATGTGTAAAGCTAAGTGGCTCTTCCATTAAATTACAATTTTAAAACGCAGTGAAAACATACGCATAAAAACTCTTCATAAGAAATTCAAACGAAGAAATAATATGTGAACTATTTCCTGCAATGTTGTGTTAATTAGGTTCCGATGATCAGTTTCAATGTGTGGTAGAAGAGGATATTGCATGTACATGCAAATTAGTTTTCTTCTGGCTAATGTGCAAGTTGGCACTCCCGTGAAATGAAACATAACGAGTTATGAAGATCGAACATATGAATTTTAAGTTTTGAATAATGTTTTCTGCTTGTTCTTTAATAGACTTTTAAATGTTAACAGTGTAACACTTACTCCAAGTTGTAATCAGCGATACTCAAGTACCAGTGGTGAAAGGAACAATCAAACAAGCTTTATACCACACTACATGCACTTTTATAACGCCTTAAAGCGGAAATAGACTGAAAGGTTTCACTTAGCCAACAAGAACATGAGCTAATGTGAACTGTTCTCACCATTCTTGTTCCTCGTTTTCATTTGTATTCCTCGAACAGTCTCTTTTTTGTAATTCTTGTTTCAAAGTTCGCCACCTAATAAAAGCCTCTTTCCTAGTTTGCCAGGATACTGTCAGGAGCTGTCGCTATATTGACCCATTCAGAATTCTTGTTTCAGAGCAAGTTATAGGCTATGGAGTTATGGAGTTAAAAATTAAATAAAAAGAATTCAAAACTCTCTGTGACCAATAGGTGAAATTGTTCTTCCATGTCCTGTCCATGTTTTCGTCCTTTACTATACGCAAATTGGTCTATGCTTCCGTTTTTCAGTCATAGGATGTGTGACGAGTTTTGGGTCATATGAAATAAAGTCCTACGCCCTCGAAAAATGTCTGAAATGAATGAGGAACTGTGGAAATCGTCCACTGGCATTTCATCACTACCAAAGACGTTTGGAATGTTTGTTTTAAAACAGCAGATTGCCATAACATAACAATGCGACAAAACAAAGGCCTGCTTGGTTCTTTTTCATAAATTACAATATATTAATATGATAATTAGAATTAAAATTTGAAAATTTATGAGTTGATGCGTTTTTATTCGCACAGCGAAGACAGCAACATGAATACTAATTGACTCATAAATCAAGGGCCATTTCCATGTCGGCAACTCGCATCATTACCTTTGATGTTTCACCTTTTAATGAGTCTGTAATTCAATGCTATTAACATAATTGTAACACAATCATTAAATAACATGACATCAATTTGTACCTATCATGAAATCAACAGTTACGGGTTTATTAATTATTAATTTATTATTTCATATAACCTTTTTTGTTTAGTTCTTTGCCCTCGAAAGATGTTGATAATTCTGTTTAACTACAGGATATATAAGTGACAAAACAATGTACTTACATCACAGCATCGCATCGTTAGAAAATTAAAAGCACTTCGACTATATCAGAGCAACATGGCATTTTTATTTCAAGGTAGTTATAACATGGTATTATTTTGCTCCTTTTTGTACGAAGTCCCTAACGTGACATTAAACACACTTATTTTTTTGGTTGTCACACTTATTTTATTTCGTTTAGACGAATAAGATTTCGTTTAAACATAGTAAAATCAATGTGACAACAATAAAGTAAGTGTAATATATGTCACTTTAGGGACTCCGTATTTTTGCAGCTGTCGACTCACAGAGTCCTTTTTAAGTGAACAAGGTAACTTAAGCTGCAGGATGACAATAAGTTAGCTCATGTACATCATAGAGATTTAGTGTTTTAAGACCTATGCGACTATGCTACATGTAAAATCTCTAATATGTGTGAAGTTGGTCTGCAGTTCGCAGTTCGCAATTCGCGATTCGAATTGCGAACTGCAAACTGGCATGCAGTTCGCGATTCAAACTTGAAGATTTTCAGTGTTCTTCTTGGGAAAATTTATGACTTACTAACTTCATAAACCAAAAAGAAATAGTTCTAAGTCCAATTGCAAACTAGCATGCTGTTCGCGATTCGAATTGCGAACTGCAAACTGGTCTGCAGTTCGCAGTTCGCAATTCGCGATTCGAATTGCGAACTGCAAACTGGCATGCAGTTCGCGATTCAAACTTGAAGCTTTTCAGAGTTCTTCTTGTGAAAATTTATTACTTACTAACTTCATAAACCAAAAAGAAATAGTTCTAAGATAGAGAAAATAAACATAAGTCCAATTGCAAACTAGCATGCGGTACGCGATTCGAATTGCGAACTGCAAACTGGCATGCAGTTCGCGATTCAAATTTCAAGCTTTTCAGTGTTCTTCTAGGGAAAATTTATGACTTACTTACTTCATAAACCAAAAAGAAATAGTTCTTAGTCGAATTGCAAACTAGCATGCGGTTCGCGATTCGAATTGCGAACTGCAAACTAGCATGCAGTTCGCGATTCAAACTTGAAGCTTTTCAGAGTTCTTCGTGTGAAAATTTATTACTTACAAACTTCATAAACCAAAAAAGAAATAGTTCTAAGATAGAAAAAAAACATAAGTCAATTGCAAACTAGCATGCGGTTCGCGATTCGAATTGCGAACTGCAAACTAGTCTGCAGTTCGCAGTTCGCAATTCGCGATTCGAATTGCGAACTGCAAACTGGCATGCAGTTCGCAATTCAAACTTGAAAATTTTCAGTGTTCTTCTTGGGAAAATTAAACTAAAAAGAAATAGTTCTAAAATAGAGAAAAAAAATATAAGTCCAATTGCAAACTAGCATGCGGTTCGCGATTCGAATTGCGAACTGCAAACTAGTCTGTAGTTCGCAGTTCGTTTTTCGCGATTCGAATTGCGAACTGCAAACTAGCATGCAGTTCGCGATTCAAATTTGAAGATTTATAGTGTTCTTTTTGTGAAAATGTTCTTCTATTATTTCATACTTACTTCATAAACCAAAAAGAAATGGTTCTAAAATAGAGAAAAAAAAACAAATAGTTCTAAGTCCAATTGCAAACTAGCCTGAGGTTCGCGATTCGAATTGCGAACTGCAAACTGGTCTGCAGTTTGCGATTCAATTTGAAGATTTTCAGTGTTCTTATATGAAAATTTAATTCAAACTTCATAAACCAAAAAGGAATAGTTTTAAAATAGAGAAAAAAATATAAGTCCAATTGCAAACTAGCATGCGGTTCGCGATTCGAATTGCGAACTGCATGCTAGTTTGCAATTGACTTATGTTTTTTTTCTATCTTAGAACTATTTCTTTTTTGGTTTATGAAGTTAGTAAGTAATAAATTTTCACACGAAGAACTCTGAAAAGCTTCAAGTTTGAATCGCGAACTGCATGCTAGTTTGCAGTTCGCAATTCGAATCGCGAACCGCATGCTAGTTTGCAATTCGACTAAGAACTATTTCTTTTTGGTTTATGAAGTAAGTAAGTCATAAATTTTCCCTAGAAGAACACTGAAAAGCTTGAAATTTGAATCGCGAACTGCATGCCAGTTTGCAGTTCGCAATTCGAATCGCGTACCGCATGCTAGTTTGCAATTGGACTTATGTTTATTTTCTCTATCTTAGAACTATTTCTTTTTGGTTTATGAAGTTAGTAAGTAATAAATTTTCACAAGAAGAACTCTGAAAAGCTTCAAGTTTGAATCGCGAACTGCATGCCAGTTTGCAGTTCGCAATTCGAATCGCGAATTGCGAACTGCGAACTGCAGACCAGTTTGCAGTTCGCAATTCGAATCGCGAACAGCATGCTAGTTTGCAATTGGACTTAGAACTATTTCTTTTTGGTTTATGAAGTTAGTAAGTCATAAATTTTCCCAAGAAGAACACTGAAAATCTTCAAGTTTGAATCGCGAACTGCATGCCAGTTTGCAGTTCGCAATTCGAATCGCGAATTGCGAACTGCGAACTGCGAACTGCAGACCAGTTTGCAGTTCGCAATTCGAAATCGCGAACCGCATGCTAGTTTGCAATTGACTTATGTTTTTTTTTTCTATCTTAGAACTATTTCTTTTTGGTTTATGAAGTCAGTAAGTAATAAATTTTCACACGAAGAACTCTGAAAAGCTTCAAGTTTGAATCGCGAACTGCATGCTAAATTTGCAGTTCGCAATTCGAATCGCGAACCGCATGCTAGTTTGCAATTCGACTAAGAACTATTTCTTTTTGGTTTATGAAGTAAGTCATAAATTTTCCCTAGAAGAACACTGAAAAGCTTGAAATTTGAATCGCGAACTGCATGCCAGTTTGCAGTTCGCAATTCGAATCGCGAACCGCATGCTAGTTTGCAATTGGACTTATGTTTATTTTCTCTATCTTAGAACTATTTTTTTTTGGTTTATGAAGTTAGTAAGTAATAAATTTTCACAAGCAAAACTCTGAAAAGCTTCAAGTTTGAATCGCGAACTGCATGCCAGTTTGCAGTTCGCAATTCGAATCGCGAATTGCGAACTGCGAACTGCAGACCAACTTCACACATATAAATCTCTACCGTAACAGTCGTTTGTTTTCCTTGATAACTCCCCTACCAACACATGGAGGACAAAATCCATGCTTGATTGCGGGACACCTTTACAAACTTGAGCCAAAAGTATCATAAACACAATATAAATACATATATTTAATATTACCCATAACTTACCAAAATAATATCACCCATATGCGATTCATTTGTGTTAATTAATATTGTCAAAGTTACAGCAAAGGTTGGGGACAAGCTGTTACTGAGAATTAATTTTCTTTTATTATCATGTTTTTGCATTGAATACAAATTACTGAAATTTAACCAAGGTATAAGTCTGAAACAATGATAACATATATTTCATCTGTATGAAAACAAAACTATTACTTTTGATAATAATCAACATTTTCATAATATTCGTTCGACCTTGCAAAATAAAGCGCGCCTACGCAGTAATCTCCCCTTTATTTAGGGAAGTATCTTTCTGGATGGTGTGGCGCTACATATAACGGCAGGATTGATCAATTAATATCAAATTCTTCTTTCTTCCGGTTTTTTTTAAAGTTACTGAATAAAGACCTGAAGAGCAAGTGTATTACAAGTAAGTGCACGACTGTGTTTGTATAGATACAACCTTTGACAAACGCGTCAGGAAAATGTTTCTTTGGCTCAGTAGTTAAAGCGATGGTTCAGCAAACTACTTGTGATCGAGGTGGCATGAGTACAAACTGCACACAGAGAAGGCGAACTATGTAAATGTACTAACAATTCTACATATACAGAAATATTCTATAGGTGTGAACTTACATGTAATTGTACACTCTTGGGTCTTCAGAATCTTCTGCGCCGACCTGATGCCGTGCATGCGTTAGTTGCATTAAGTTTGCTGGATACTGCACGGCTATGAATACTTGCTTCCAAAACTAACATATTGTTATAGACCAAGAATAAGTTCTCTGCTATGCCATATGCAATGAATCAAATTTTATGTAACTGAATAAGGACTTGTTGAAATACATGAAAGCAAAACAGTATAATGAATCTGTTTCAAGCATGGAGATTTTGTTACTTATTCTAAGGCGTGTTTTACGATGTCAGGCTTCTCTCTGAGTCATCATCAAGCAATGAAATTATGTATTTTTCACCAATATTTGTTGTAAACTAGGAAAAAGTGCAATCAAAACTAACATGAGATTTTAATCTGCTAAAATGTCGCGTTATCGTTAAACCTCCAACATTGCAAGATATTTTGGTTACCATCAAATGTGTCAAAATGAGTTTTTACATTTTTATGCATTTTTCCGGATGTTTCAAAACTCTTCTTTTTAACAGAACATGTGTTTAAGTTTTTGGCAGTCATTGATAGAGATCGACACGTTACGGTCTGTGGGTGGCTTACAAATTCACGTCAATTTCATAATGGGTAATTGTTGCTTATTTGATGTTTATATTGCAGAAAAATTCGATAGGTGGCGAAGATTTCCTTCCGATAAGTTTTGATACGTTGTCAGTGTATTTTTTCAACTGAAAGCGAGATCTTGAAACAGAAAACTAATGCAGAAATGAAAAGTGAAACGAAAAACATCTCAATTTTGACAGATTATACTTTCGGACAAATGTTCGGTCTGCGTTAGGTACGGGTACATATGTCTGAGTATTAGCTTTGTATTTCCGACAAAGAAAAACAAAACAACAAAAATAGATGGAACGTTTTGTGTACCACGTTTAGAATCTGAATGGAGTAATTTTCTAAGTTATGTTTTCTTTCTTCTCTCAAAATGAGTCTTTTAACTAAAGATTCTGAGAAACAAAACCTTTATTTTCATATAACCTTTTCGTAATTTCAATACAATGAATTCGATTTGTTTGTTCATATTTAGTTATTTTTCAGGTGAGATGACAAATTTCAACGTGCCCAGGGGCTCCAGTAACGAACATCCGCCGCAGAAATGTATTCTGAAGCAAATTATTTTGAGTTGGTCACTCAAATCTTAAGTTGAAATACAATATCAGCCAATATTTTGTATCGGCTCGACATGAATTCTTATATATGGCTCGATATCGGCTAATATATCGACCCGACATGAAGTCTTATATTTGGCTCGATATCGGCTAATATATCGACCTGACATGAATTCTTATATATGGCTCGATATCGGCTAGGATATAGACCCGACATGATGTCTTATATATGGCTCGATATCGGCTAATATGTCGACCTGACATGAATTCTTATATATGGCTCGATATCGGCTAGTATATCGACCCGACTCGAGAGGTGCAACACGGCTGGATGTCAGTGCGAAACAGGCTGTACAACATTGCATCTACATGCATTCAACACGGAACCTATCATTTAGATTGAAATTCAGTTAAAAATGTATCTGACCTTTGTCCCAGTGACCTGAATATCTCAAAAGGTCAGTTACTGGTATTGATTATTTATACAAACACGATTTAATACATGTAAAAACCTTTCTCGACTTCTTCGAAACACTGAAAATGACGACAAAACATCCAGTGAATCAGATAGGGGTGGGTTTTTTTTTGTTTCCTACAATATCTATATCTCGTATTAATAAACAACAGCAAAAATGCTTCAATGAATTTCAGCTTTGTTTCACCATCTTTTCTCTAGTCTTTGTATTATTTTCTTTAAAAAAACATGGGCGCCGACTGCTTCCGCAAAGAATGACATGAAATATATACAAAATAAATTGTTCTGGCACTTTAAAACACTTTCAATATCCAAATGTTAGGTATAATTAATACAGGAAATATTTCATTTTAACCACTTTTATCTTTCACTAAATTATGTTTACACACAGTATATTATAATATCGGTGTAGACATCGGTCCGCTGACGGTACGAGTTAAGAAACTGAGTATTATTATTTCTTTTTTACTCTTAAAACTGAAGAAACATGGGAGGTATTAAGAAAATATCTGCGTTCTCAAAGTTCTCTTTGCAAACACAATTCACATTTATCGGGGCCGTTATTGGACATGCCCTGGCAAATTGAATTGATTGAACGACTTACCTCCCCTTCTTCTGGCACTACCGAGACATCATGCCGACATCGGCGATTTTTTTTTTGGCCGATTTTCCTGCTTGTAGCTGGTATCGGCCCGATAAAGACATGTTGGCTTGAATGTTAAGAGCAAAGAGAAAATTGTGGAAACAAACGATGCCATGGTCATTCTTGCCACACGGCAATTAAATGGTCAAGCTGAGGCGAGTAATCCAAATATGATTTGTAGCAAAATAGGGTTGTTCAAAGAAAGATGAAAAGAACTACGGAACCTCTAGTGATACGTAAAGTCTCAGACTTCCAACCCTAATCGAGTAGGTTTGAATCCTATCAGTGGTGTGTGACGCCAACATTCGCATTGGTCAGACGGCCAGGAAACAATTCTCATGGTTTGTTTATATGTGTTGCAAGTTCTAACTGCGATCGGTTTCATTAAATATATTCAAACTTAACTGACCTATGGAGGGCCTTTTGTTCATTTATATTTTATATAGAATGAATGTCTTTTCTTGGTTAGCTAGCAGAAGAGGCAAAGGTACTTTTGTGTCGATCCTCGGATAGTGCACTACAAAACAACAGGCTGGACCAAATTTTGTTCGAAGTCTATAATGTGAAGCAAATATGTATACAAGATTGAGAGAAAACTAGCATTTATTTCTTTTGGACTTTTGCCTATGCCGTGTTCTTCCTCTGCAAATTGCCTGTATCTTGTCTGGAAACAATCAACATATGCATCTAGATGCTTTAAAATCCCTGGTGGTGTTCTGGAAACATTTTGCCCTCGAAACGAGACAGGGATGACAAACTGCAATAATATGATCAGTATATACATTTTGATCTGCATTGTCAATTTTGTCAAGAAAAGGTCAGACAATTCTGAACATTGTAAACTCACCATTACAGAAATACCTTGCTGTTAAAAGTTATATAAGTGGTCAAAGGGACCCTAAATATTTAAAAAATATCAATTCGCACTGTTGTATATTCTTGGAAAAAATGAATTTGAATTAATTAAAGTTAAAAGGCGGAAGAATTGTATGGATTCATTTATATATGTCTCATAGAAGAAATAGGCGTCTTTTTTACTTCTAATTTCAATGGTTTCTGAATATTCACCGTGGTTCCGTTTTCAGCATTTATTTTGACTTGACTCGGTCATTTAACTTTTATATTTTATTTAGAGGATATGTGGACAGGCGGACCCACCAAGCTTATAACTGGAGCTTCTGTACTGGACATTTACCAGCTACATTAAAACACTATGAAATAAATACGTACTTTAACAGTTCATCATGGGATAATATTTTCTTATAACTGCAGAAAGGGGATAGGTAAAGACCAATGTATTATGCTCATGAATTGATCTATGTATATCTTATGAAAAAAAGAACTATATATAACGCCATTTAAAAGGAAATTCTCAATGACTTTCAGACAGTTTAAACCTCGTTTCTTTATTTCAATGAACGTTCTCCGAATTTCTCCATGGACTTTGATAAACCAGTATTTGCGCCGAAAGTATGGGATGCGGTGAGTCACTTGAGATTCGCAACCCTGTTGGCAATCAAACCAGTGACTTACGGATCAGGAAGTTGGTGCTCTCCCCTTCGACCACTTCTCCTCCACGTTGACAATTCAAAAGTAATATTTTCATGAATATAAATGCAGTTCAAAACATTCACCTATATTGTAAAACAAAATAATGATATTGAGTGGAAAATGCATTGACATATTTTCTTTTTTTAAATTAAATCATCTTTTGAAGTGAAAAAATGTTACAAGGTCAATAATTTACAAAATAATGAAATGAATAAATAAAACATAAAAATGATAAATTAGAAATAGGTAAATCAAGAAATAATAAAAATATACTCTGAAATAGATTATTTCTTCAGTAAAACAACACATTATTTTTAATTAATTTCTAAACTATATTGTATATGCATTTGAAAGGTAAATAATTACTATTACACCGGTGATGCTGCATTATGTTTTCACTGATCAGTAGATCTAACTGAGCAATAATGAAACATGGGTTATGTTCGAATATACAGCGCAATGTATGAACATCTAAACGATTATTATTTTCTAAATTCTAAACTTGTGCTTCAAACTATAAAAACATGTATAAAATTGTGAGTATAACATTATTAAAAGCGTTGTGTTGGGGATGAGGACAACGCGTACATTACCAATATCTATACAAAATAGTATAGTATTTTTAAGAGCAATATACCATGTGCATTAACTGTCGAAAATGCAGAATGGATATACGTAAAATAACATTAAACGTGTTGTAAAAATATTTATTTGGTACTCACTAACAATTTTAGAAAATACTGTAATACGTCTAAACATTAACATATTTTCAACTACTCACAAAATTTAAAGATACATTTCTTCAATTCACTTCAGTTAAGACTGTATGCTTTTTCTTAATTGAAAACAATCGGTCATAAAATTTCAATTAAGCTTTAAATTAACTTAAGTTAGTTGAATTTTTGTTAGTGCTTTTCTAAATCGGACTTATAACTAAGATATTTTATGAAAAATCGATCACTTGAAAGTTCTTAACTGTAAAAATTGATTTCTTAAAAGAAATCAACCATTAACTTTACAGAGCGGGGCTACAATATACAAGGTTAACGTGTGTTTGAGCAGGAAGTAAACTGGGGCTGTTCCTAAAACGCCTTTTTCTGATTGCCCGCAAGATCAATTAAGTTGAAACATTAGAATATAATTATAAAATCAAATCATTTTTTTATAAGCAGGGTGTTTTTTTCCCTCTCAATGAAAAATGTTAATTTCCCATATTTTTGCAATATCTTTGTTTTTCAACACACTTTTTTTATCATTGACTGCACGTTATGCCAAATGATTTAATTTATCTTAAGTCACCACAGGGCATACAACTATCTCTGGTATAGACAAAACCCGCGTCTTTTTAATAATGTGCATTTTTGTTCTTAATCAAAAGCTGTTGATGTTCTTGTTGATGATATTATTATTGTTGTTGTTTTTGTTGTTACAACAATATAGCCGTGGACGTATGCGTGCATTGCTTTATAATAAATAGAAGTAATTATTAAACGTGAGGACGATCATTCTAATAAATTCGTATAATTAAATATGTCGTCCCGATTTAATTTAGTACGTTCATCAAAGTCGATTTTTATTTTTATTTAGTTCTAAAATGCTGAAAATATTGCAGATGTGATTTCTTTAAGAATATCGAGAAAAGGCTTAAGTTACTTTTTTTTAATTATGATACAATGCGTATCTTAAAAAGTCCTGTTGTATCCATCACATTCGTAATACTAAAATTTAGCAAATTTAACATCAAAATATTTCTGTGAATTATACGCCGTAGTAGTAACACTAGAATTTTGTAATATAATCTCGACAAAATAAAGAAAAAAACTTTGTTCATTCATCCTCCTCGAAAACCGTCGTTCGATTCTATTTACTTCTGATTATCAATTCATGTTAGACAAACTGTTTTCACTCGCAAGCACGTTTTAGAATAATTTCCTACCCACAAGCTACACTGATCAAACGTACGTTCCACCGATTTTTATCCATGCTTAATTGAAAACGAAACCCGGCCCACTGAAGATTCTATATCCAATATGGCGGCTGTGACTGGTTTCCGATACGTAGACTGGTCCGCCTACTGGTTATCTGCTTCAGCGGTGATCCAATCAGGCGCTTGGTAAGGCGTGTGGCAAATGGCGAGCAAGCAAAATAACTAGATAGTTACATATGATACAAAAGATTTTGTATAATAAGGTGTAGATATTTGTGTATTAAGTTTTCGACGTGTTAAACAACCAGAAAACAAGATACGGTTTGTTTT
>JAAONU010000018.1:21784552-21961420 GCA_012932295.1 Cyclina sinensis | reverse complement strand
GGATTCAATGGTTACCCGTTCTCCTTTAGTCACACTACATTATCTTATCCATATACTTTATCTGCTTCTACGGCTGCTAAAGCAGAACTCAGTATGAAGCATGTTGCCGCAATCCGAGCATCTGAGCAAGCGTTTAAAGAAGGACTTGTTGAGAAAGCCGCTAGAATGCAGACTGGTATTTTTTCACCAGCGCGTGAACTCGATGGCATGCGAGTTAGTGGGAAAGTGATGTTGTAATATTTATTTAAGTGTTTATGGTTCACTTTGATGTTTGAAAATATAATATAGAAAAAAACAAACATTTATGAGATTTTTTTAAGATTAAAATAATCATATATGCATTTTGTATCTATAATTGATAGAAAGCATTTTCAAAAATATGATAATGAAAAATAGCATTTGATTTGGAAACTGCCGTATGCATTTTCTCAGCAATGTTTCAAAGTCCTCGTAAAGATCTTTTTTAAATGAATTTCTAGTCGCTTGTTTCATTTACATTTGAATTGTTATATAAAAACATATTAAACATTGATCGTCATATTATACAAAGCAATTGAACTTCATTATTGTGCTATTTTGTACTGTGCTAAATTTACAAGAGAACATTATTAGGATATGGAGATGGCAGGTTATTTTGAATCAAAACCTGAAGCATTTATAAACACCAGAGGCAATGTACCATACATACCTAGCATGTATATAATTTGTCCCAGAGTCAGCTATGAATATATTCTTACAGAAAATATGTTTATTTATAGCCGTTATTAAAGAGCATTGTTTACAAAGAAAACTGATTAAAGATTTAATTTCAAAAAGATCTCTCACTTTGAGTACCTTAATGGACCAGTTAACAGGTTGAAAAACAGACAGACAGACAGACAACAACGTACACTTGGTTCTACTTGCTAAATAAGTCATACAAAATAAAACATAAAACAAACACAAAAAGACGATATCTTATACTTCTGTTGTCTTGAATTAAAATGGTCTGCTATCTTAGTCTGAAATGTTCTATGTTCGTAAGGTAACTTACAATTATAAATATATTGATGTTGTTGTTCTGCATAATATTTAAATATATATTGACTGTTTGCTAAGCAAGTTCAATAAATACTAGTTAAATCTTGAAGTGTGCGTTATGTCTTTGCTTTCTAAAACCTGGGTTGCGGGTTGCTGTTGGCGTTGATTTCCATTCAAACGTTTTTACTTCAAAAGGCAGTGCCTTGGTCTTTCGGGGAAATGGCTCACGGTAAAATTATCTGGAAATGTGTCGAAACAAATTAAGAAAATTTTCTAAAACGATAAAGGCGTCTGGCAACATCGTTCAAGTTGTGCTGATATTTTTCTAAGTGAAATTTCGACACTTTTATATAGTTCAATCTATTTTGATTTGGTCCGATTAAGCTTGAGTTAAAAAGTAAGAGTTTGTTTTGAAATGGAAACTGTACATTCACGGTCTCGTCCCGGTTAACACCAGCCACAATGTCAATAAACTCGTTATGTTTTTTAATTATTTCAAGCAAATAACATGCTGCATATTGCAAAAATACAAGTAAAATATGAATGACTAGAATATTTAAACTTTCTTTCCCCTCAAAAAAGAAGAAAAAAAACGACAATAACAAAATAAAAGGGCAAGAATCATCATTTTATCCTATACACCAAGGAAATGTCACCTGGTCTCTTTTCAGAGTCATACAAGGCGGCCTATTTTCTGGGTAAAACCAGTACAATACACCTTTTCCCCCGAAAACCTTTTCAACCTCTTTTAATAAAAAAGGTTTGGTTTGCTGTGTTTCAAGCCTCATCTGTATTCGGTTTACATAGTCATTGTTGCTACGAAGTCATGCATATTCAAAAAGAAATTGGTCAACTTTCGGACGGTATAAATCAGGATAGAACGGTTCTTGAAAGCATGGCTACCAGAAAATATAACATATCTTGATGACCATGTCAAATGTGTTGCTGAAGGTGAAATTTACTAATCGACAGAATCTCTTGTTAAAAAGGAAAAGCACAAACTCATGTTGATTCGGCCGTGGCTCTTTTGAGGTAGATTGAAAAAGTACTCAGAGTACTAATTAGAGTGGTCATTTAGTTGTGGAATGGATAACTTTACGTTGTTATGTTATTGTAAACCACTACTGTATGTTTAAGTTCCTGTTACAAGGATGGGAACATTTTTGTTGAATTTGATGTTGCCAATTGTTTACAAAACGAAGCATACATTAATTTATCACATTCAATTAAATCAGTCTAGGAACTGTTCTACAGTTAGAACAATAGTAGAAACTTCTGCCTAATTTAGTTTTCTATTTGTACCTAATCAATTACAAAACATTGCAGCAGACGATAAAAAAATCTCACCGATTCTTCACGTCACATTATTGATCTAGTAGAATCACGCGCAGGCGAGACTGCCATCACAGCGTTTTGTACCCATCAAGTGAAACTTGTATCAAGGAGTTTAGATAAGAATCCAGCAAACTGAAACATAGATTAACTTGTTAATTTCATTTACTGGAATTCAATCCCATTTGTTAACAGACGACTCACCGTGTACGAACTCTGTTAGTAAGTTGTCATTTCTGAGAAGGCTAAAAGCTTTCGAGATAAGCCTGGTGATTGTTGGCCGTCTGTCAGTCGAGCCGTGTAAATTAGTTTTGTCTTCTGATACTGGAGTAGATAAGATGGAATCGAAAAAACAAAATGTTTGTTCAAACAGGCGCAAAGCTAGACCTGAATAAAATGTAAATAGCAAAGAACATGGTTCACATATTTAGACCAATTTGGAAAACTGTTTGATTCTTATGGAAAATAAATCGATGAAAATAATTACACATGAAAACGCTATAGAATTAAGCTATAAGAATAAAGAAACGACAGGGCGATTTTTTTTCTGATGGACTGTGTCAAAATAGTGTTGTGAGAGTTTCATAACCAAAAAACTTGTAAAAAAACTGTAACTCACTAAGTTTGCCTAGGTGGTATGTCTGTGAAATTATCGTGTTGCAAAACAATGCAGGCGTATAAAAAGTATCTATCTTACAGAATGCATTTTTATAGCTGTAACTTTTAAACAGTATTTCTTCAGAAAATTTAAGGGCCACAAACAAAGCTGGACTAAATACTAATTATCTTAGGAAAAGAAGAAGCATCAATGTGAACAGTAACACCATACAATCTTACTCGTTGTAAAACGATTGTATTTTTCCCCCAGATACACGGTACCTTTTGTTTCCTATGACATTTTTTCCAATTCCTTATCGCTCATGCAAACTACGTCACAGTGGGCGTACTGAAGAAGCCCTAGATGTGCTCAATTCCATACAGTAGATGTCTTGCAAGACAGATGTCTACCAATAGAGTCAACTGTCTACCTTGCTTGAATACATAAAAGCGTTAACTGAAGTCATTCCTGTCATTTTAATCTTTAATTTGTAGTTAGAAACGTTTAACCTTTTGCCTCTGTCTGGGCTATAAGGAAAAAAATAGCTTTTTGTGTAAAAATCTGACTTGTAAATAATTCCCTGGTTCCATAATTGATTTGTACGTTAATACAAGACATATTATTATTACTGAATCATGCTACAGTCATTAATAGTCTCATGCTAAATTATTTAAATATTAACGAGCATTTGTTAACTTAAGTACTTTTTAAAACAAATTTCGTCTGAAAAAATCTCATCGTTTAACAATAATTGTGCAATCATTTAGTAACGCCTGAAAATTTATGGTGTCCGCCATGGTGTAATTTCTGTTTCATTTTATGCGAAACTAGAATTAAATGATTGAAAGCCATGTTTTGTGCTCAGGGCCCATGCAAATGCTTCACTTTCAAATAAACACATTAAATGTAAGAAATGGCTACAGTAAGATGTTATTATATACACAGATGCACTTCATCAGCCTATTTAATAACAGAGCTTTGTTTTTGTGATTTATTAAAAGTCCTACAATGTGAAATATATGATGCTTATACTGAAATCTAAATATATATTTCCTGAAAGACTGAAATATCAGGTTTAAAAGCGCCCTTTATTGGTGACAGAAACGAACATTGTAGAAAACATAAGGAAATTAAAGTAAGCATAGACTGCATTTCAGAATGATGTATAAAAAGAAAAGAACTGACGAACGTATGACTGTATAAATGGAACAAACAACGAAGGAACAGCACGTGTGAATTGCGAAAAAATAAAATATAATTTTAATGTTTGATACGTTAATTGGTGTAAACGATGAATATTCACAGGTAAAACATTCTAAGAAACATTGTCGATTTATATAAAACGTAAAGTTCTGAGACTAGTTTTCTTGCCAACATAAACCTCAGAATGAAATTAAACCTTATAAAAGTTGATGTTTTGCTTCACATTTCAAAGCTGTTTTCTGATACATATCCGCTGCATCAGTATTTAAAAAACATCTTTATCCATCCTGTAAACCAAAAGAGTTTTTGGGCTCAAGGGCCCGGTGTTTCATTGTACTTGACAGACAGGCCATTCTGCATGGCTTCTATCGTCTCTGCGTACATGTATCATATCAAACCAGACCGCCTTCAAGTAGTCACAGTAATACCTCTTGAAGGCAACTTTCCATTTACCAACTGTTTATCAATAAATTGAGCCGTGCTAAGATGTTATGAAATATGTTTGGTATCAAGTTAAGACTTTGATTGACGTGTTTGGATAAAATTGGCATTCTTAAGACGGCATTTTGTCACTATTTCTACGCGGAATGGTTTGTTCAATTAATTTTGTTTGAGTCGCTATACACGGTGCTACAACGCAGAGGTCTAAACATTCTTGCAAGGTGATCTCCATATTGTCTCTGAATATAAATTGAGAAGGCAGCCATCTTAATATATGAGAAAGGGTCAGAATTTCTGAGCATTTTAAAACATTTTTTTTTTCAATATGATGAAAAGTTTGAAGACAAATTTCTTAAAATCAGGGAATGTTTTCTATGGTTTTACCTTTTTCAACAGATTCTGTCGAAAATGGGTTGACATTAATGAGCATTGCCTACACAATATTGGGGATGTCAGTGCGCTGGAGTCGTGTTTAAACTTATCAGTAGATATTTGAATCTGCATAACGTCTTTTTTATCTATTTGGGTTTTATTTTCCGTTGTTCATAGTTGTCTAAGCGTGGATACTACCAATTACAGAATGCAGTCCAAATCGAGAGACTTTCCTGGTTCTTTTCCAAGCACTTGGTCATGAAATCTCAGTGTTATGAACATGCAAAGAACGGCATGTAGGGTTAGTCGAGGAGCAGGAACTCGTACCTCCTAAGTACAAGAAGAGCAGAACCTGATAAGATCTTCAACAGAACACGTTGTGCTCCAGATTTACAATAAGATTCGTATTAGAACGTTAAATATTGTTTTGTTGTTGTTTTTTCCCTAAAAATGAACAATAAAAATAGCTTTGACAAATTCATTAAAAATAACATAAGCTATAGTAGCAAGGGCAGTTTCACTTTCAGTTTCTTTCTTTTTTAAGTCATTTCTTCATATACATGTAATAGCCTTTCTTACTTTTTTTGCAATATCATTGAAAAAATTACTGTTCTATATTTTCGACTTGTTCTTTTATTTAAAAAGGAGAGTTAGGGATGATTTGGTTAAAATGTCGACCGGCAAGACATTTTCTTGGTAAAATAAGAACTACTTGTAAACGTGATCCTGGGAAAAAGTAAATGTACATTTACAAGTTAATTTTGGTTTTATTGCCTTACAAATATTGGCTTTGACGCCTAATGTAGCTTGCTTCTTCTGTGTTTCTAAAGGTTTTTAATTTCTACAATCTATATTTTTAACTAATCCTAGTAGACTCGCTCTTCTGCGGTTTACATTAACCTTTTAGTGTCGAAAAAAGACTTCCTGTATTTGACGTGTATTGTTCTCAAAGGACATGAACAAAATATGTGCTGTTTTTGCACAAGTTTTTTTCCCTTTAAACAAATGTAATGAAATACTGGAAGAAATCCAATTCATTTGTTTAATGTCATCTAATGGAGCGAAAGTCTTTAAATTGTCGAAAATGATTAACGGTCAAGAAAAATACAAAACTGCAACTTCATTTGGGTTCACAATGGTATGGTGCTAGATTGAGTCAGAATTGTCTAAACTTTAATTTGAAAAAAGAAACGTAAAAGTTAATAATGTACTAAGCTGTGTTCGATAATGTTGGCAATTGTCTTTTTTTTCAGACCTATTTCAGTAGTGTGAAATATGTATAAAATTTATTTAGCTGATTTATTTCATGTATTGATGAATACGCATTTAAGGAAGAAGCCTGTAAAACACATATTTTTTCTGTTTAAGTTTAATTGATGAACTGAAACCATACATACAGGCTTAGGCAAATATTATATAGCCAAAGATAACAATTATCATTATCTTACTATCACTATTATAATCATAATATTATCATCATTATTTTACTATTATCATTGTTATTATTTTCATTATAATAATACTTAAAATTGTTATCATTATTATTAAAGACTTCTGTGATATTTTTTCACATGCCCGGTGTTCAATAAGAAATGCTGTTTTATAATCAAAGTCTTTGTTGCCTCCATTTTTATCATCGAGAGAAGTCAATGTGGTGTTCATAACAGTTAATGAAATTTGCTGAAACTTTTGCCATTAGATATTTGATGTGTTAAGGAGATTAATGAAGAATCAGAGGTTTCTCTTCCGTCAAATGAGTAATGCATTCCAATGAAAGCCCCGATATTAAGCGATCCGCTGCATGATTTCTCAAAATAATGGAAATGGTCAGCGCCCGTGGTGTTTAACAATGACAGTTGGGTTCATTCTGATAGCCTTGTGTTCATTTGTTATGCTCTTTTCGCCCTTTAATATCAGTGGGATTATGGGACGGCTTTATTGGCAAATCCAGAGACGTTTAGTCAATCATCTAATAGAGTTTTACGGTGATACCGCCGTATCAGAAATACATCAGCGCAATATAATTGAATATTCTTTACATTTGTTCCTCCAGCTAAAATAATGTCAAACATTCGAGAGACATTTGTGGCAAGATAGGAACAGAAATAAACATAGTCGAGTAACCCTGGGGATAGAGGCAAGGCGAGTCTGACAACTGTAATCTTTGCCCCAACAGAAGTTGAACAATTTTTGGCTTTATCTCTTCTGCTGGAGATATAATGAGCTATAGTTATTTCTGATATTGACATTTTATCTTAATTTGGTCATAAAGGAATCAAGATGAGTCCAATATCAACTTTTGATTTGATTATGCTGAATGACTTTAAGCACCAGTAATTGTTCAAGATTTCCAGATCAAGCAGTCAAACATCAATCTACTTTATATAAATATACTATAGAGAATTCTAAATATTTTAGACTGGCGATTTTTTTCTTTTTCTTTTTTTTTTCAAGTAATAGAATACCATTGCAAAATCTATGTTCTATGTCTGGAACCTAGAAAAAAATGTTACCTTAGGAATGTATCAACAGATGCCCACTTGATGGTACAACAAACAAGAGACATTTTCAGACCTGTTACTCCGCAGCAAATCTTTATCATTTATATTCAATCAAATAATAAAAAAGAAATGAAACCAAGAAGAAAAGTCATTTGCATGCATAGTCTCCAACATGATATTACTATGGGTGATTAAAGAAAAAAATAGACCAGAGGTTAAAAAAAGAGTTTGTTAGCTTAGTTATAAAATACAATTTGTTATCGAGTTATTTTTGTACTTCTGCACGTAGATTAACTTACCAATATTTATAGAGAGCTTTGTCATGTTGTCTGGAAAGGTGATCTTGGAAAGCTTTGTAGTTTGACCTAATTTCTGTCAGACAGCCTTACACCTTTAGTACATTACAATGATTTATAGACGTTTCAAGCATAATATCTATCAACGTGTTTACTATCATTATAAGTCTTATAAGTGAAAAGACACTTAGGAAACAGATAATTCTCATGTAATTTTTATATAAACTGTCTCTTGGAAACATTTCTGTATAGTTTTCAAACCGCATGCTGTCCACAGATATCAATAACATTACAAATAACAATAAAAGAAAGCGAAAGTTTTTAATGACGATAAATATACATGTAGTGTAATTATCTACGAAGAAGTATCGCTATTTTTCTGGTTGACAAACGAGCAATTTCTTTTTTCTAAGAAGCCCAAAATTAGTTTATAGAGAATCAGTGACACTCATTATTTGAGGTTCCAAAATCTTTCACAAGTGATACGGAAAAGTACAGATCCTTGATGATACCAATAATACAATAGTGGTTTGCTTAAAACGTCGCGGTCGCTTTTGAGATACGTCAGTTACTTTATTCCGTGTTCGTTTTAGTTGGTGACCGTTGCGTAATTTTGTGCTGTAACAAAAGTGTTGCGAATGTAAGTCTGTGAAGTTAGCAGTGGGATCAACATTCGACATTCGACATTCAATGTCCAGCAGTGCATTGGACATTCAGCAGGACATTCGATTGAGTGCATGTTTTTGAATGTCCAGCAGTGCATTGGACATTCAGCAGGACATTCGATTGAATACATGTTTTTGAATGTCCAGCAGTGCATTGGACATTCAGCAGGACATTCGACTGAATACATGTTTTTGAATGTCCAGCAGTGCATTGGACATTCAGCAGGACATTCGATTGAATGCATGTTGCATGTTTTTGAATGTCCAGCAGTGCATTGGACATTCAGCAGGACATTCGATTGAATGCATGTTTTTGAATGTCCAGCAGTGCATTGGACATTCAGCAGGACATTCGATTAGATGCATGTTTTTGAATGTCCAGCAGTGCATTGGACATTCAGCAGGACATTCGATTTGATGCATGTTTTTGAATGTCCAGCAGTGCATTGGACATTCAGCAGGACATTCAATTTGATGCATGTTTTTGAATGTCCAGCAGTGCATTGGACATTCAGCAGGACATTCGATTGAATGCATGTTTTTGAATGTCCAGCAGTGCATTGGACATTCAGCAGGACATTCGATTAGATGCATGTTTTTGAATGTCCAGCAGTGCATTGGACATTCAGCAGGACATTCAATCTGATGCATGTTTTTGAATGTCCAGCAGTGGATTGGACATTCAGCAGGACATTCGATTGAATGCATGTTTTTGAATGTCCAGCAGTGCATTGGACATTCAGCAGGCCATTCGATTGAATGCATGTTTTTGAATGTCCAGCAGTGCATTGGACATTCAGCAGGACATTCGATTGAATGCATGTTTTTGAATGTCCAGCAGTGCATTGGACATTCAGCAGGACATTCGATTGAATGCATGTTTTTGAATGTCCAGCAGTGGATTGGACATTCAGCAGGACATTCGATTTGATGCATGTTTTTGAATGTCCAGCAGTGCATTGGACATTCAGCAGGACATTCGATTGAATGCATGTTGTTGAATGTCCAGCAGTGGATTGGACATTCAGCAGGACATTCGATTGAATGCATGTTGTTGAATGCCCAGCAGTGCATTGGACATTCAGCAGGACATTCGATTTGATGCATGTTTTTGAATGTCCAGCAGTGCATTGGACATTCAGCAGGACATTCGATTGAATGCATGTTTTTAATGTCCAGCAGTGCATTGGACATTCAGCAGGACATTCGATTTGATGCATGTTCTTGACATTGATGAACGAAGAAGATTTTTGTTCTGCCAAACTGTTATGGGCAAATTTTATAGAACACAAGATTGAACAAGTGACTGATCTACATGGTGATGAATACGATTCCATCTTTAAATACATATCACAAAGCATGACATCAAGGATTGTTTCCGCATGTGACCAGCCTGGTTGTCCCTGTCCGGTAGAAAATACGAAAGAACAAAAAGGAGGCATAACGTGTGGGTAAGTGACAACAATTCTTTGTGGTGGCTTCAACATTTCAAATTATCATTATTCCAGCGATCGAAGTAAAGGGGTTTACTGGATTCACCCGTAACTTCTGTCCGTTCGTCCGTTTTTTTTCTGTCCCTACACACGATTTGTACGAAGCTTACTGAGAGTTTTCAAAGCACAATTTTGCTTTTGCATACTGTTCTCTTTAACTATATTAAATTGTGCATGTGAATTTATCGTAAACTTTCCTCAGGAGCATAGTCACAATTTGAGATCAAAGGTTTAAAGGTTGGTTACTAGTATTTGGAAAGATAGTAAGATGTAAAGTAAAACTTCGTTAATAATGTGCTTGCTTCAAAGTATCATCTGGTCAATTAAAAATAAATAATGTACGTCTACTTGTTCATGCAAAATTTGAACAAGCAATTGTTACTTCCCTCTATTCCCATTTCTGAAATTTTTTTTTGAATTTTATGTTTAACAACAGCTATTTTATCTTATAAAGTAGTTGTTTAAACAACATATTGTTTTCAAAACAGACGCATTTCAAATAACTTCTGTGAAAAGTAATCCAACAGATGATTTTTCTGTTTTGGAGAGGCAATTCAGGCCCCTTTAGATGAATAGATTCTTAAACTCTTACACTTAATCTCAATTTCAGAGCTGTACTTTTAGCAATACTGCAAAATTACTTATACAAATTGTCTTTAAACAAAATACTGTCCTGAATAATAATGCATAAATTATAAGCATCCAATGTATCAATCTTTGATGCGCACCTATGCTTGATTCGATGATTAAATTTATTTCTTATTCTGTTTTTATCTAAAGATTTGGTGCCCAGTTTTTTTGTTTCGATGTGAGACACCTTTTATTATTATAACAAGTTGGTTTTAAATTTCTTCAAAATTCCAGGAAATTCCTTTAATCATGTTACGGCGTATCGCATAACATGATTACAGTTCAGCCCGTTTAGCTTTGTCGGGAGAGCTTTCGCCCGGTAAACAAGATGCCCAGGGTTCCAGTCCTCCACTTGTTGCAAATATTTCTGAGTTTGTGACAGGTTTAGAGATTTAATGGGGGACCGCATTGCTTGCTTGTTTAACGACGCTTGAAATTGTGTATTTAGACCCTCTGATAATTGAATACGAATTTCCAATTCCTGCGGTTGTATGCCGCCTAGCCATATAACATGATTTATTAGTGCAGCCCGGTTAGCTCAGGGTTCGATCCTCCCACTGGTTGCAAATATTTCTAACGCTGTGACATTTGCACGGCTTTATCAGGTTAGGAAAACTAATATAATCATATGTATCTGCGCATATTTATTTACATGGAATGGATTGCTACATTAATTCAGTGATTTATCATCGAAATATTATTTCAGCATCGAAGAACAGTTCCATTCTGTGCAGTACTTGGTAGATAAATGGCTGAACGATGAAACCCCATGCGGCAGGCGTAATCCTGACCTTAGGTATTTGTCTTATTGCTCATACTAAAGTGGTAAAGTATCAACAATCAATTTAAATCCAATGTCACATTATGATGAGCATACGCGTTTCTTGTGACCAGTCTTAATACCAATTTTATTTCGCCGAGAACATTCTATAATCATTTTACCAAACATGAAGAATTTATATTTCCAATGATTTTATTAGAAAAAGGTGTAACTTAAGAATTAGGATTTAGTAATTTATGATCACAGTCACAAACACATTTCTTGTTGTTTGTTTGTTAATTTGTTTGTTTGTTGTTTTTATAATTTTATTGATATTAATCTGTAAGTTTTTTTTCTACAGATCGTCAGTATGTATTTAAATACTCTTTTATCAATAAAATGCAACAATCAGTCTTAAATAATAAATGTCCCTTTCAAGCGCACGTCTTTAAAAACTAGCAGACAAGTTTAAGAACACACACAGAATCACACCAGGCACATACAGAATGCACGCTTTATTTCCTTCCCACTTCTGTTTTAGTGATTCAAGTGACGACGATGAAACGTGCAAAGGGAAGCGGCATATTACGCGATTTGTATCGCCCACTCCGGTCATTGTTGTCCGAGTATACGAACACGGATTATATGGCAAGATTCAAACAAGTGAACTATTAGAAAGCAGACAATTGATCATAAATGGACATGGGTATAAAATGGCTGGACTCACATTCCACAGAGAAGATCACTACTGTGCAACTGTTATTTTTAAGGAAACACAGTACTGGTATGATGGCCTGAAAGGTAAACTGGCCACGTTACCGAAAGACCTCGATACATAGTTCCCAAGCCATGCAATCTTTTGTGCACAGTGACATGTTTCAATTTTAAGTACCAACGGAATGTTGTTGTGATTTCATACAGTGTTTCTTCAATAGCTAAGTTTCATGTTATTAATACATTCTTAAAAAAATATTTCTACAGTCTTTTGTTCAAAGATATGTCACAAGTTATTCAACAAATTTTGGCTGCTCATCGTTACGTTGAATATATCGCTTCAAGTATCCTACTTCAGAGCTGGGTTACATGTATAATCAAAAATACCTGAACAAACACCACAAAAAATTTAACATATTATCTTGTTCATTGCCACATTGAACTTGAAATCGAATGTGCTGCCAAATGTCGAATGCACTGCTGGACATTCAAAAACATGCATGAAATCGAATGTCCTGCTGAATGTCCAATGCACTGCTGGACATTCAAAAACATGCATCTAATCGAATGTCCTGCTGAATGTCCAATGCATTGCTGGACATTCAAAAACATGTATTCAATTGAATGTCCTGCTGAATGTCCAATGCACTGCTGGACATTCAAAAACATGCATCAAATCGAATGTCCTGCTGAATGTCCAATCCACTGCTGGACATTCAAAAACATGCATCAAATCGAATGTCCTGCTGAATGTCCAATCCACTGCTGGACATTCAAAAACATGTATTCAATCGAATGTCCTGCTGAATGTCCAATGCACTGCTGGACATTCAAAAACATGCATGAAATCGAATGTCCTGCTGAATGTCCAATGCACTGCTGGACATTCAAAAACATGCATGAAATCGAATGTCCTGCTGAATGTCCAATGCACTGCTGGACATTCAAAAACATGCATGAAATCGAATGTCCTGCTGAATGTCCAATGCACTGCTGGACATTCAAAAACATGTCCTAATCGAATGTCCTGCTGAATGTCCAATGCACTGCTGGACATTCAAAAACATGCATTCAATCGAATGTCCTGCTGAATGTCCAATGCACTGCTGGACATTCAAAAACATGCATTCAATCGAATGTCCTGCTGAATGTCCAATGCACTGCTGGACATTCAAAAACATACATTCAATCGAATGTCCTGCTGAATGTCCAATGCACTGCTGGACATTCAAACACATGCATCAAATCGAATGTCCTGCTGAATGTCCAATGCACTGCTGGACATTCAAAAACATGCATCTAATCGAATGTCCTGCTGAATGTCCAATGCACTGCTGGACATTCAAAAACATGCATTCAATCGAATGTCCTGCTGAATGTCCAATGCACTGCTGGACATTCAAAAACATGTCCTAATCGAATGTCCTGCTGAATGTCCAATGCACTGCTGGACATTCAAAAACATGCATTCAATCGAATGTCCTGCTGAATGTCCAATGCACTGCTGGACATTCAAAAACATGCATTCAATCGAATGTCCTGCTGAATGTCCAATGCACTGCTGGACATTCAAAAACATGTATTCAGTCGAATGTCCTGCTGAATGTCCAATGCACTGCTGGACATTCAAACACATGCATCAAATCGAATGTCCTGCTGAATGTCCAATGCACTGCTGGACATTCAAAAACATGCATCTAATCGAATGTCCTGCTGAATGTCCAATGCACTGCTGGACATTCAAAAACATGCATTCAATCGAATGTCCTGCTGAATGTCCAATGCACTGCTGGACATTCAAAAATATGCATTCAATCGAATGTCCTGCTGAATGTCCAATGCACTGCTGGACATTCAAAAACATGCATTCAATCGAATGTCCTGCTGAATGTCCAATGCACTGCTGGACATTCAAAAACATGCATTCAATCGAATGTCCTGCTGAATGTCCAATGCACTGCTGGACATTCAAAAACATGCATTCAATCGAATGTCCTGCTGAATGTCCAATGCACTGCTGGACATTCAAAAACATGCATTCAATCGAATGTCCTGCTGAATGTCCAATGCACTGCTGGACATTCAAAAACATGCATCTAATCGAATGTCCTGCTGAATGTCCAATGCACTGCTGGACATTCAACAACATGCATTCAATCGAATGACCTGCTGAATGTCCAATGCACTGCTGGACATTCAAAAACATGCATTCAATCGAATGTCCTGCTGAATGTCCAATGCACTGCTGGACATTCAAAAACATGCATCTAATCGAATGTCCTGCTGAATGTCCAATGCACTGCTGGACATTCAACAACATGCATCTAATCGAATGACCTGCTGAATGTCCAATGCACTGCTGGACATTCAACAACATGCATTCAATCGAATGACCTGCTGAATGTCCAATGCACTGCTGGACATTCAAAAACATGCATTCAATCGAATGTCCTGCTGAATGTCCAATGCACTGCTGGACATTCAAAAACATGCATCTAATCGAATGTCCTGCTGAATGTCCAATGCACTGCTGGACATTCAACAACATGCATTCAATCGAATGTCCTGCTGAATGTCCAATGCACTGCTGGACATTGAATGTCGAATGTCGAATGTTGATCCCACTGCTAACTTCACAGACTTTGCGAATGTTCAAATTAGACCTATTAAACATATCACCAAGTCAAGCATTACTTCGTTCTGTAACTGAATTTTTTTACCCATCAGTCTAGTGAATTATTTATGGTCCAGTTATTGATGAAAATGTCCAAAACTGAAGCATATATTATTTCTTACCTTAAAGATCACTCCGCGTTTCTGTGGTCTTGGTCGAATCAGCAACCAGGACTTTTTTTTCAATTTTTTGGCCGATTCATCTAGGTTTCGTTTTCTCGATATTGAAAATATCTTGGTAGGTGAAAATCATTTAGGTGCATTTGTTTCGAAAGTCAATCCAGTGACATTGGACGATTCTAAGACAGTTTTGAAAATAAATTTGGCGAGACCAGGAAAGTTAATTAGTACAGGATTATAGGTGACATGTCGACAGACGGATAATACAGTAGTCGACAAAGTTAAATGACTTCAAAATTACATTTAAATCTCCGTCTACAATTGACTTGAGTCCTAATGCCACAATTGAAAATGCCCTGAAAGGTTATACGTTTTCTCTTTACAACACGACGAGGTATGTTACATATCTGGATTAAATAGTATCGCTGCAACAATCTCTAAGAATTTGTTTATATTAGTGGAACAATTTCAAAGAAATGTTATATTATGATAATATATTTTCTTGTAAAAAGAAAGAATACAACAGGAAAAAGTCAATTCGGTAAAATTAATTGTAGTGCCTACCTGTCTTGTAAAATGAAATCGCCCAAACAGGTATTCATCTATTGTCAAGTAAATTTTAACGCCATTTCAGAGGTGCCAGAATTTACACGGAAATACATCAAACGAGCCGCAAGAAAAAGGCGAAGTCAACTAAAAGTCGGTCAAAGCTCACATATTAGAATTTTAAACAAAGTGCTTTGGGCGCTAATGCTCACTCGCATTTTTTGAGATTCTCATATATGAGCTTTAACCTACAACAAGGAAGATCTTTTTCTCACACCATGATCAAATGTTCGACTTATACGTCTTTTACAGTTGTTGGCGTGCTTTTAGGGAGTCATAATACATAGATTTTGATTAGAATAAAAGTTATAGCTTGAATTTAAAAAAATATGTAAGATTATTTCGATATTTCACTGTTTTTTATTTATTTATTCACTAACGACCCCAAAACAGTGGTTTCAATTCACTGCATCTTCACAAATGCAGAACTTAATACATACATCGCACTGTTCACAAATTGCAGTAATAAAAATGAAAAATGTATTTACATATATTCTCTCGTTTATATAGGACAGAGTAATTTGTAATTTACACAAAACAATGATAAACACATTTCCTCATTGTTAGTTTGGACAGATGTGCAAACTCTCCTACCGAAACTTTGACAACATGTTTGTCTGCCTCATTCATGCAGCGGCCATAAAAGTCAGCAGACGACTTTGAAAAACTAGATGATACCGTGTTAATGAATGAAAGTCTTGAATCAACAAACGCAACTGAAGGAAATAATAAAACAATATTTTTACAAGTATTTCACACCTTATTGTGAAATTTACATCATTTTACGCATATATTTACATTCATTTACGGATTACAAAAGGAAAATCTGCAGAAAAGGATGTTTATGTCACAGTGAACAAAACGCTTCACGGCACAGAGCTTTGCCAACAGGTGCTTTTGCATGTTCGGATGACTTCGCGTGTTTACATTAATCATTCGTCAAATTATGAATACAAATGCCCAAACTACCAGATGGGTTTTATTTAAGATGTCCTCTTAATTCATTTAAATTTTGAACAGTCGATAATTGTTCTGTCTAAACAATTTTATTACTATGCTTTCCTACATTTAGATTCCTACAGCTGTGTTAATTGAATGGTTACTTAAGCCACCGGTATGTCTTACAAACCACACGATCTTTACATAAGCTCAGAGATGCATACCCTATAGCATAGAACATTTCACTTCCTTCAAAATCTCAATGTAATGATAAACCATCGTGAAAGTGTCATTTAATTGGGTTTTTTTGTTTGTTTTTGTTTTGTTGTTGTTGTTGTTTTTTTTGGTTGTTTTTTTTTAAAGTACAACAAGTCAACTGAATACAGCATTATCAGTCTTTATGTTGTACTATAATGTTGAAGAAGAATATGATGGGCAAATTTGACATTCCTTACAAAGACGTCACATACCTTACTTTGACGTCATATTCCATCTACCTTCTCGTTGGAACTAAATTATCATGGCATGTTTTATATATTTATATTTAGATATTCTTTTGCAAAGTTCTATACATTTTCAATGTATCCCACTTTTTTTTTACAAAACTTTAATTGTTATCATTTAACTTTGCGTTTTGTTAAGGTGATATTTTTACATAAAAAAGAATTGTCTCCAAAATCTGTTGCCGTGGTAATGCTCATCAATAAATTTGATGCATTATAGTCCTTTTTACGAAGGACGATATTTAGGTCATCAATATTTTACTTTAGTTTGATATATAAAGAGTACTAGAAATGTGCCTCCTTTTTGTGGACTAAATTTAATTCAGTTTATTTCAAAAGTACATGTATAACAATGTCCGACCGTGACGTCGGTCTTACAGAGTTGTACAATTTTTGGTTCAAGTGAAATAGCATTTATCATCTTTTTTTCTTCAAGAAACTGTTTCAATTTTAAAACAGGAAAACATTTGTAAGTAACGTTTATGAGCTCTGTTTCCTGAAAAAAGCGGTAAAATTAATTAAAGCTTTTCTTAAAGTACTATCATGTAATGGTTGTCACATAAATGCATGTTTAAGGCATTTATTTTAAGAAGTTAATTCTCAGGCAGTGAGGCAAACGTTGTAAATTGCCTGCATTTATCACTGGTCTCACAAACATAGTAAAATGGTCCGGATACCAGGGTTTTACCACGTGGATTTTAAAACGCCCAAGTTTTCTCTTTAGTGATTAAAACTTAAACATTTCAGCAAAAATGTACATGTCTCGACCTTGATTTGACTTACAAAAAATGTCGTCTGCTTTTCAATTTAACAAGAAAATCTTTGTTAAAGTGCGCTTGTAAGTGTGTAGCGTTTTAACGTTGTGAATTTTAAGCTCAAAACAGTATTTTGTACATTCATTGTTTTATAGGAGTAATCGTTTTTTATTGTATTCTGTATTATATTTTGTTAATATTTTATATTGAAAAGCCCTGTAAGTGTGGAGAATTGAACGGCCAATGATCATACGTGTGCATGTTTTAATTCAAGTCAAAATAAAGGGGTTGCTAGTTAAACATGACCAATTTTACACATGATCACACCGCAGTACCCTCGACAAAATACTTGGGTGGATTAATTTTCTTTAATAAAATGATACCACTCAACTGTTAATGAAAATATTCACTGACCCGTGAAACAGCGCCACCTGTGGGCTCTCACAATCAAGATGGTGTTCAAAGGGGCTCCTTTATGAAAGGCGTTCTCAGTATCATATCAAACACAGGAAATACAATATAGTCGGCCTTAAATTTCACTGGACACGAGCAGTTTACATTGGACAAATGAAATAGCAGGGTCTTTGGGTCAAAACTGGCGTTTATTTCTTCTTCTCAAACTAATGTTTGATACCTATTTATATACAATTTATTCGGGCACTGAGTTTTTCAGATTCCTTTAATCTGGTCCTTCATTTTAGAACTGTTTAGCTAATTATATGAACTAAGCTAGAACGAACAAAACACTAATTAACCAATTTATGCCAAATGGATTATGCCTTCCTTGTCAGCTGGACGAATCTATTTTCAGTTAAAAGGTTTTCTTGTATAAATTTTCAATTTTATTCTATTTAGGGAAGAAATTCCTTTAGGCAAACATTGTAGATCTAATCTGATCTGAGTCTGCACTGTTTGTCTGTGTCTACTTTTGTAGACGCTAGGCATCAATGGGATAACATGAAAAAAGTGAGACTGAAATTCTTATATATAATTATGTTTAAACGAAATAATGCATGAACAAAAGGATTTTTTGCTGAAAATTCTTCGTATCCAAACCCCCTGTGATCGCCCTATTATTGAAAAAGTGTAAATAATTCTACCGAAACAAATTTAAATTAAATTGATCGACAAAATGTTTATTTGTACATTTAGCTGACTTGGGCCATGTTCAGACCGGGTTTAGGAAGATTAAATGAACAAGTTTCGCCAACGTTTGCAAATGTCTATTTAATCGAGCGTGAATCTGTTACGAGGATTTAAAGTTGTAAGGACGGCTTCTGTTTAATGTATGCTTAACTCGAGTGGACACATCTGCAGAATATCTCGGGCCATATGCTTATGGGATATTTTGGTTAAAGTCGTTTTGATTAAATTTAACAATGGTGTTTGTTAAGTGCATTTGACAATATAGATATACATTTATTGGAAAAAAGGAATGTGTTATACTTGAGTATTCTTTTTTTAAGGTTGACATATATTTAATGAAATGAACTTCCTGTTCTTTATTACTTCCACGCCAAATTTTCTAAATTTTCCAATATTTATTATTTAAAAACGGTATTTTAATAAACATCTATTCTGATTTCTGCTTGTAGGAAAAAAGAATAAAAATCGTTTTTACCTCTTCTTTCCTCGGGTTAGAAATTTGTTTTAATTCAGATAAAAAACAACAACATCACAATTTTATGCGGCATAAAGCATAGCAATTGTATTGTTTGTAGACTGCCAACTTAGTTCTTCATTTTATACTGTGTAAATAAAACTTAAAACGAAAAAAAATGAATTCACGTTTTTATCAATAATTGTCTGTAAAGTTCCCTTTACTAAAGTTCTAATAATTTAGCTTTTTTCTAGCCAAATATTGCTAAAATTAAAAATCGTTGTATTGACTTTTTTAAAATATATACATGTGTATGGTTTCTTTTGTTTGTTTGCTTGGTTTTAAATGTTTTTTTGTTTATAATTGTAATAATAATGATTTATTATTATTATTATTATTATTATTATTATTATTATTACTATTATTATTGCTTTAAGTCGCTTAAGTTTAGAATCTTAATAGCTTTTTCGATGATGTCAGTAAAAAGTATTATTCCCTGAAAGACTTGTTTGTTATGATTGTTTTGAAATAATAAAATAACATCACTTGTACGACGGTTCTATATAAAGAATCTGCAATTACAACACTTTTTCTTCAGATGGAAACCATATTATTATATTTCCGAACTTTTAGTTTCACAGTCTTAAACAAAACCGTTTTGTGTTATCAAATTTTCTTACAATATTAAACTACGTTAAGAGAACAAAAATACGCTATAACTATCAGTAAAAGTAATTTACTTGCTACAGCAGAAATTTGAATATTTCGTGCTATTTTTCTGTTTTTGTCCAGTTTTTGTAATATCACTTATAAATTAAATCGTGAGAAGTTTATATATAAACACTTTTACCACCTATAAGGTTTCATAAGACACAAAAATGTCTCCAAAGGACTTCTTATTTAAGATTCGCCGAAGTAATTGGACTCGTGTTAAAAATGGTAAAAGCTCTGTGCTAGCTGTAGAAGGCTATGATGGAAAATTCAGGAACACACGCTCAATATTTTTTACATGCCTGACATTTTGGCAAGCTGGGACAAGTCTTAACAGTCAAACGCATGAAAAAACATGAAAAAGTAATGTAAAGTTTTTGTATATTTTATACTTTTTATCTATAACGTCATACAAGGTTCTGATGCGGTAATTATTCATTTTTTTCTAATTTTCTACGTTTTCAGTATGGTACTGTTTAAAATAAAATCCTTTGGATTTCTTACAAATGTCTGTACTATATATGCATAAAATATTTTGGTCTCCCTTGGTACTTGTCTTCTGTTTCTGTTACAAAATTAATTTACTTGGCTGAGATCAGTTTGGACATCCATTATTGTTGCAAACGAACGAGAATATATCTCATTATATAAGTAGATAACTGCCGACCCTCTTCAGGGAATGTCGGCAGAATTGAAATATAATAATGCTTTACCAGGAATTATTTCATTCATCATAATGCTCTTTGATTCTAGTTCTTGATCATACCGCTTTATTTTATTCAACTGTTCCCAGCGGGGTCGTGGCAATGTTACTTTATAGCAAATATACAAGATATCAAATGTTTTTGCATATTACATTAGAAGAGTTACCGCGCGCAATCAAACTAAGCTCAAATAAGCTCTTTATCTACTGATTAGAAAATTCCACATTAAAACGTAGATAAAAGTTTTACCAACAGAGACTTATGCAGGGTAAATTGTTCAAACAATTCAATTCAATTCATTATATAGCTTTTCATTATAGATTTATCTGATCGATTTTATCAAATAAATAATCAAACCGTTTGAATGCATTTTTAAAGAAATTTAATATGATTAAAACTGTGGTAGAGATGTGCCTGCTTTTGGCATTTTAACCTTGTGCAATTTTGTGCCTTGTGTTATCTGGACTGAACTGTTAACCCTAGGCAAGACAGTGGAGCTGATAAATAAAAATAATTATTCGTTTAATAATGCATTCTATTGAGATAATAATTTGTAACCCATTAGGCAGCAGTATTTTGTGTTTACGGCATTCTGCTGCACGGCGAATGATAATTTACTCTAAAAGGAGTGATAGTATGTCACGTGACAGAGTTCAATAGAAATTAATAACAGCCTGCAGTAGTTGGACGAATTAAAAATGAATATAACGGTTTATTTCAACTTTATTCCTTTGGCTGCGTCTTTAAAAAAAAGTATCATATTCGCAGACGTTACTGAATTTCTAAAATAAATTTATAAGAATTCCGAAGTAAGACATCAAGAAAACCTATTTTGATTATAAATAATTTTGACATTTAGTTATGTATGCCGCTTACGTAATTCGCTGTCAGATAACGAAATGGGCGTTACAGATTCTTTTGATAGCCTGTGTTTTAGGAATTTCAGCTCACTTGGAATTTTTTTTACACATTCTGATTCAAGCAGTTAAGTATTCACAGAACTCTTGTTTTTAGACACAGAATAGTTTGAACACCATATTTTATGAATTTGATGGGTTCTTTTTCTCTACGGATGTGAATAAGCAAATGTTAAAAAGCATTTAAACAGTCAGAGATATGTACAACTTTCTGATAAATGTTAACAAGAAAATTCTTGTAAAAACTTACACGTACACTGGACTTGTTAGTTATGTCGTAATGTGTCAACAGAGGTTTGTTCAATTCGTCTCGTGTTGTTGTTGTTTTGTCTTTGTGTGTGTGTGTTTTTTTTTTTTTTTTTTTTTTTTTTTTGCGAAGTCATTTCATTTTTACTTTTTTAGCCAATGAAAATTTGGTTTTAATTCATTTTGGGATAACAGTTTTTCAGCGGAAAGTTTCATTAGTCTATGAAAAGTTTTCAATGTAGAAGTGTCATTTGGCGTTAATGTAGGTGTTATCGAAGAATGAATAAAAGATTTTTACAAATTTCAATACAAACAAGATATTATTAACTAAAAAAGCACTAGTAAATATAACTAATATTTTAGTAAAGTTGTGATGAAAATGTTCGTTCGTATTAAAACGTTATCGTAAAAAACTACGTAGGACAAATATAAACATGTTACTATTGTGCATCTCCTTCGAAAGAATATGGTCTCGTACAATTCACCTTGTTTTAAACGGATATTAAACAAGGGCGATCAGTGATCACATGTGATGATAGCCAATTAAACAGTAGTATTGAGAGGTGATTGGACAATTTGTAGGCTAAAATGCATTTTTTAATCAAGGGCCATAACAAAGCTAAAAATCATTCAGCCAAAAACCCCATAAGAAAAGCGCAAGTACTTGAGGTACTGACCAATCCTATATAATTTCATTCAAATTGCATTTGTAGTATAAGAAAAGTAGTCCGGACAAACTTTAAAAATAAAAATCATAAAAGGGCGATAACTCTGACAAAAATTATTGGACTGAAAAATGCCGAAGATATACACAACTAGACTTAATACTGAACAATCCTGTAAAGTTTGGATGAAATCGCATCAGTAGTTTCTGAGGAGTAGTCCGGACAATTTTTGTGACGGACGGACAGAGGGACAGACAGACGACGGAGAAGTGATTCCTATATGTCGCGGCTACTTTATAGCAGGCGACACAAAAAGCTAACTGTGATTTATATTTCATTTAGAACTTTAGGTGTGACTATCTATTTTCTATTGCATTTGACATTTTGTGCGTGCTAATAATATTTCAATAATTGTGTAAATGTTTCACAGGCTTGACAGTTTCTAAGCACAGTTTTGTTGAATTACGCGGTGATAGTAAAACTAGGTTTTGCTTCAATATTCAACAAATAAATAAAATCAGTCGATCTTCAATTAAATCTAATTCACCTTTGTTTGCCAGACGCCTTGCTCGAAACATACTGCCAGACGTAACGCAATCTCTTAAATAGATAATTACACGATTTACCTCCCGAGGGACCAAGTCGCATCTCCATGCATGTTCACATGCTAATGTACTGTCGTTTTCTAAATAAAAAACCAACTAATCAGGCTATCTGTTGAAGTTTTTTCGCTACTCTAGATATACAAACATATATAATTTATTGAGGGTGATGGATAAGCCGTGCTGTCTGTACAAACTTGGACTGCGTCAGGGAAGTGTATTGCGTCCCATGTGATTTATTGTGCAAAAATGATCCCTACTTAGGAAGCCATGTGTTTATGTGGTAATCTATCATTTGCACGATTTGTGACTGGATGAGTGGCCTCTGCTTTTAGATTTTAAGATAGACTGCGTTTACCTTAATATGCAGAAATAAAATTTAATTAGATTAAAACAAACATGTCTGAGAACAAAATAGAATTCAGGTATTTTTTTGTAAATTGCTTTTACATGCTAATGGCGGATTTATAAAAGTTTCCTTTTATACATATCAATTGTCTGTACAAATGTAAACTCAAAAATTTATATATCTATTTATACACACTGTAGTAGAAAAGAACAAACACATAAAGAAAGTAAATATTAAGAAATATCTTAACAAAGTTAATCGGCGTTGGTAACAGTTGCACACTCCACTGATTTTTATATTGTTACTGACTTCTCCTTCAGGTTTCTTTTATCAGTAACTACTCCTGCAAGCGTTTTTAAGCTATAGACAAATTTCGTATACATATTGCAGAATCTTGACTTTTGTATAGAGCCCGACGGTTTAGCATCGAGCAGCACAAACAATAACGTAATAATAAATGAATGTGTTGTGGTTGACCTACAAGTCGAGACCGAACCAAACTGATTAAAACCTCTTAAGATTTTACAACAGATTTATTTGATGATAACGAGTTTGCAACCTCTTAATGCTAACACAGCATAGATGTATTTTGTGTGTGTAAATCTCTTAAGGTGAAATGTACACGTGAAAATGTATTTTCTATGACAATGCCATAGCAGATTAAACTGAATATTGCTGCTGATCACGACATTGACAACATGGAATTATTTAATAATGAATAAAATCCATTTCAATTTTTATCTACCAGCTATCTCCGGAATACATGTCATTTCTTGCGTTACACTACTGAGCAAAAATAGGCTTGTAAGGGTTGTTTAAAAAATTTAAGAACAACAGGGTTTAAGCTCACTGTCAATAATTCTCTTTTTATTTTTGATTATGATTAAATTTTAACTGGCCTCTGACGACCTCTACTATATTTTCACGGTAAGCTTATATTCATTAATAGTCAATGATTTCATGTGACCATGAGCTGTGACCAAAATGTATATTTATACCTTAGGTTTATATATTCATATAGAAGTTATATAAGTTTTAAGGCAATCAAAATCTTGCAAAACCTTTCTGTCTTTGTATTAAGGGAAATTAGCACAAAATATCAAACTTTTCCAATTTCCAATATTAATAATAATACTCATTGTGCACTTAACTGCTTTAATACACTAAACAGTTCAAAAAAGAATAATATTTCAATCGTTATAATTCGACGTATTCCCATGTAGGCCATGTAGTTTCAGACAAGAAGAGATTTGAAGATTTTCCTAAATCTCTATGAGAAACATTTGACGCATTTATAATCCAAGGAGCATGGTTTTAGCGATCATTGTAAATGTCTTCTAGAAATTGCAACATGTGCCAAAGGATGAAGGGGAAATAACTGCGAACGAAATTGTTAATATGAAATAAAGAAGGGTTTTTGGAGGTGGTTTCATCAAGTCAATCTAGTATTTGCAAGGGTGTTAACTTGCTACATTTATTTACTTTGAAGTAAGCGGGCATTTCCGATTACTGTGCATTGACAAATGACGTCATCTGAGATTAAATAAAAAACAAAACAAAGTTTATATGCATAAATTAAAAGTAATGTCTGTTAGAGCCACGATCGTATGTCTTCGGAAATCTCGGAAAGTTATCAGGACTTCTAAACTCGATAAAGAGCTGAAATCCGAACACCCATTAAATGTACTCAAAACGACTGTTTCTGAGAAGTAATTGGGCTCTTATTAATGTGCTAAATGATTAAATATTTACAAGTAAACGTACCTAATCAGTTTGTCTATTACTTCCTGATGCAATGATTCACCAAAAAACAGCCTTAAATGATTATAAAACAAAAGATTTTAACGAGATGAAACTAAAGGCAGTTGTCGCTTATGAGCTAGAAAAAAATATCAGAAGAGCAAAACGTTTGAATAAAAACCTATTGCTGTCATTAGCATGCTGCTTGTTCATCTTTCATCTTTTGTGTAAACATAAAGTTTCAAAACAGTATGCAGTTAATTATGATGGAATAGGCCATTGTTGCAATATTTATGAATTATTTTAAAGCATTTCCGAGTGATAACTTATAAATATTTGGCATGAAGACAGACGCGTCGATATGAGAAGATCTCACTTTGTCTCAATTTAGTTATTTATTAAACTTGTAACACATTGATGACTTTCTAACTTTCAATCAAGTTAAAATGCTTTATGCTGATACCATTTGGTTGTCTTTTAACTAATGTATTCACCTGCTTCTAACTGAACTGAACTACCATGGATTAATGTGAAGTATTACGTAAGACTTCATTCGCACGTGAACCTCAGTGTCAGCCAATGCACACTGCTGTTTTATTTTGAACAAGGAATCAGTTGCCATGGTACGTAATGCGATATAATAATTCCAGTCTTCCCTTTGACATGATGTTAGTCTAAGTAAACAATGACGAGGCGATTGCGATATGGCTGCGAATCAAATTCATTTGTTAATTATCAGTAAATAATTATTTGTAAACAAAAAGTCGACTTATGTTCAAATAAGGAAGTGTTTGTGCACCATTTCGGCTTTCACCATTTAGATCTTCACTAAAAATTATTTTCTTAGCAGTAGAGAAAAATGTGTTTTCGCGTGTTCACAATCCTGTGGAACTAACAAATGTTGGTACAAAAATGTTACAGAGCGTAAAAAGAACCCCGAAGGCAGGCAAAAAAATCTTTCCGCATTTTATATCGCACAGGCGAAACACGTTTCTATATGACATTTAGCACTACATTTATGTTTTATCCATTTAAAGTATTAGAAGTCAATTATATTTGATATTATCAATGACTTGAAACTTATTTATCTGAATGCTTTCTGGCGCCAGAAGGTGGACACGTCTAATTAAGATATTCAAATATTGCGTGTCTTTTTCAATTTACTGGTCTTTTTGTGATAGTAAACATTTAGCGATGTCATAAAAATGTCTGATTGTTTTCGATAATCTCTTAATTTTGATAAAATTGTATATGTTGGAGAGGAATATTACAGAGTTAGCATTGTTTTCGACCACACACATTGCCTGGTCCTTTAAGACAGGTGGCTTTCGTTTTCAGGTGAGCAAGTGTAAGTTTTGTAATTTCGTATGCTTTTTCTATGATATCGAAATATTTACCAAAATGGTCATATTTTTTTAACAATTCTATCTTGACCTCACCAACTTCAAAGGTAAGCCAGATTACACGCTGAAGCTTCGAACCCTTTTAATGTTTCAATAAAACAGTCTAAGTGTGTTAAATGGATGGTTTATGGCGCGAATTATAATCATAATATATGATGAACATAAAACCGATGTAATAAACATGTCCAATTAGTCTCAGTGACCAAACAACATTGCAACGCTTCGAAGGTCATAGGTACAATCAATTAGAAAACAGATACAAATGATGTGGGTGTTTTGTTCACCAGTAAATTGCATATACAGGTGTGTTTAGAGATGTGTAACAGAAGAGCGATTTGTTAACAGAACTCAGGAATGTATTTGAAACATGTAGCTGTTAGATTTTATGACACACCATTATTTCAAAAAAAAAAAAAATAGAAAACTAGTGAGGGTATTTTATGTAAAATGTTTTTTGGGTTTTTTATTGTACGCGGACTACTGTGTAACATTCTAGATTAAGCATATAGCCAACTATATTCCACAAAGATTTATTAAATACATCACTAGAAATAATAATAATAATAATAATAATAACAATATTGATAAAAATAACAATTTGAAAATCGTTTTCTGTTCATATTCAGGGGCTGATCTGGGTGTGATGTTGGACTGAGACACAGAAGAGAAAGAAAAACCAAATAAAATTAAAAAAAATGTCTGCCAAGTTTGAATGTAAGTGAAGGGAACACATCTGTATAGAAAAGGCTGCCTTAATATTCAGCATTACAACCGGTATGTCTGTCAAATCAACTTCACAGCATAATTATATGGTGCAGGTATTCGCACAGACATATTAATTTCTACATGTAACTCAGATCTAAAAACGTCCTTTCATTAACTAGTGCGTTTTAGTTAAAATTCGTTAAAAAATAGCTAAAAAATTAATAGAACAGAAAACATATCTTTTCCACGACATTTATTACGAACTTGATTTGTAACATTATATTTATTTAACATCTCGTTGATGACAAGTTTACACATTATATATAACTCATGCCTTTTAATTACTACCATCATTGTTTTATGTTGCCTGAATAAAAGGTGCTTTAGTCATAAATGTCGGAATATTCAAGACTGTGATATCCAAAGTGTCACAAAACCGGACAACAGTTTAGTGATACATCTATATAAAGACCTTGCTGAATAATTAAGACAGCTTTCTGGAGAGGGGAATAAAGACAGTTGTATTGTCTGTGATGATGTTAAGAGCCAGTGTAATACTTATAAAGCCACCCCTGCTAGGCAGCTGAGCTGTTACATTTGACACCTTTTGTGATAGGTTTAGACCGCAGGTTGACGTGATAAATTGTCCCCATACGCACACCATAAAACAGTGTAAATACAAATGTTCTCATTATCGTATTTTTGTTTAGCTTTGTTTTCTTTTCTTCCTTAATGTTTTCTTTCAGTTTTAAACTTTGAATATTCAAGCTGTATTACTAACCAAATGTTCTGTCAAGATTTCTCTTTCCTCTATCATTCAGTGTTCTGGACTTTGCAGTTTCCGATTAAATTTCTTGCTCAAATATGCAAACACGTTCTGAAATATGTGTTTACCCTGTTAAAGAGACAATAATTTATTTTCAAAAATATTTTTTCACACTCAGGAAGCTTAGCTTAATTTTTTTTCATATCAGATTAGATTATCACCACCAACCAGTACACTCATGGTCTGACCATGGTTGATTATGATTTTTATGGCAGCCTTTGGTGCAAGGTTAGTGAGGGTAATCTAACGTTTTTATAAATGTAACACAGATAGTCTGGATAGGATTTATGATAATGTCTCTTGTAATTCACAAATTGAATGGCCAATATCATGTTTACATATATGTCATGTTGTATATGTGTGATAATTGTAATATGAATTGGATGAGACGATAATAAATGAATAAATAGCATAAGAAACACGAACACTTTTTTAAAATATGTACATCTTATTCACTTCTATATGAAGTTTTGGGTTATGGCTTTGAATGCTCTAAATAGCTGAAGATACAACTGCAAGATAACGCCAACTTGACATGAATAATAATAAAAAAGCAATATTTCACTGGTATTCATATACCACCTAAAAGAAATAAGGATAAAAAAAATCATCATTACATTCCGGTCACCTTTTTTGGTTCGTTCAGGTATCTTACTGAGTACTCTAGGACTGTATTGTTTTTAGTATTAATTATTTATAAAATGATCTTACCGTAGACTAGCACAGTTCACTAAGTCAACGTGTTATCATGCAACAAAAAAGCAAAAAAGTACATTTTACACCGGACATAAAACAATTGTAAGCCGACATCAATAAAGGGTGAACAAGGATCAGTCATCATACAAACAATAAAGCTTACAAGAGAGCATGCTACCCTTGATACTGATCGAATGAATGACTTTTGTTTGGATAAATCGACTACAAAATGCACAGAAGTACAAGATTTATTTACAGAGGAGAACTGATGAGATAAAGTAATACGAATGTTTCGTTTTGTAAATGAAGATTAATTAACTTCTAGCGGGTCATTAATTGTTCACCTTCTAAATAATTAACTAAGCCAGGCGTGATTAAAGGGGAGATTAAAGTATTGACATAACCGCCTGAGACTGATGGCAGTTATTGTTTTTTAATCACTTGTTTTGTTTCTGGACAAAACAGATACATGACAAAACAGGTACATAACAAAACAGATACATAACAAAACAGATACATAACAAAACAGATACATGACAAAACAAGTACATGACAAAACAGGTACATGACAAAACAGGCACATGACAAAACAGGTACATGACAAAATAGGAACATAACAAAACAGGTACATGACAAAACAAGTACAGGACAAAACAGGCACATGACAAAACAGGTACATGACAAAATAGGAACATAACAAAACAGGTACATGACAAAACAAGTACAGGATAAAACAGGCACATGACAAAACAGGTACATGACAAAATAGGAACATAACAAAACAGGTACATGACAAAACAGGTACATGACAAAACAAGTACATCACAAAACAAGTAAATGACAAAACAGGTACATGACAAAATAGGAACATAACAAAACAGGTAAATGACAAAACAATTACATGACAAAACAGGTACATGACAAAACAGGTACATTACAAAACATGTACATGACAAATAAGGTACATGACAAAACAGGTACATAACAAAACAGGCACATGACAAAACAGGTACATAACAAAACAGGTACATAACAAAACAGGTACATGACAAAACATGAACATAACAAAACAGGAACATAACAAAAAAGGTACATAACAAAACAAGTACATGACAAAATCAATAAATATTCAAGACGTGTTGTCAGTCCGAATCACACTTGTCCAGTTCAAAAAGAGAAAACTTTAGTTTGCTTTCACGTTTTTAAAAACCGGTACTGAGTTGCTAGAACACAGAATAGCAATATGAGTGACACTGATCTTAAAACATAGATGTTTTGCGGAAATCTCATCTGCAGGTTCAAAGGGATGTTTTGTATGCAATTATTTGACACAGTGGACAGCGAACTTTAGCCATAGAAATTTTGATAATGGTGTCCACTACGTACGGCAGTTAGTTGGAAAACACAAAATAACGCTGCGTTTAAATCGTTTTCTGTTAATTTCAAAATATTAAGTTTTCTGTTCAAACTTGATAAAGAATAAAACATGACCACATCTGTTCACATCGTTAGCTACAAACGTAACGTCTATATATCTTAATCAGGTAATGATTTAGTACCTATTCTCACGTGACTGTAAGGCCGGAAAAGAGTATGAATAAGCTAGCCTAATTAAAAATAAATTCTTAAGGTTAATGCTGGAAAAAAACATTTTTGTGCTCCTCTAATTTGCCTGTTTTAGAATTAATAGTGATAAGAAACGGGGAACCTCTGTGGAACCTAAACCTAAACACATCCCACATTTTTATGTCAAGATCTAATTGTGTATATACGTACACTGTCAATGTAGGAGTTTGCTTCGTTCGAAACAGCCTAAATCGTCGGACTGTCTAAATGTCATTCCAGTGCTTTGAGTGCCGGTGTATGACCACAGTTGTCGAAACTTGCGTTAAACCCCAATAAAACAAACGAACGAAACAACAGGCTGAAGCTCGTTTCAGAATATCTGTATATAGGTAACAGTCGGAAAATAAATTATGTATCAATTGAACATGCACAAGTGAAAAACTATGTATTTATAATGTCTACTGATGTACCTGGTGCTTATATCTATATATAATCATATATTCATGGAAGTCCTTCACTTCTGTGTCATGCACGCCAAAAATGCTTGAGACATAATATAAACAACTATTTCCCTGGATATATATTTTTATCAACCACGATTTATTCTGTATACCTAACATTTCTTATTTGTATTAACAACCGCTTATCAGTATGTTTGGCACACTAATTTGGCGTCATTTACATTCTGGGAAGCTACGCAATTTTGTCTAATTCATAGTGATCATTCCGTGAAGCAGGAGTTCACCTGTTACCAGCATCTAAACACGTTGTGACAAAATTACAGTGAACAGTTCCAGCGATATGTATCAACTGATAGACCGCTGAACAATGTTCCCGTCGGTATTTCCCGAGAAGAACACGGCCAATTCGGTGTTGTGTCAACTTTGATAACATCTCACAGGCGTATCTTGACGTGGATGTTTACACGGTGAGAGTATGTATATCATGCAGCTAAGAGGAAAAGGCTCTTGGCAAACGTTTTTCTGAGAACAGGCGATGTCATTTAGTGTTTCTGGTTAAATTCAAGGCACGTACAGACAAGAGAGAGGATTTACCGATTCTATATAAACAACAAACATTCGGTGTTATCAAATTTACTTCAAACCGTTCTGAATGATAGCATAGATATGGGGCTAACTTTTCCATATTGGTCAAATGAAAGAGCAACAGAGGATGGCAAATTTCCTCCGTATCATTTTTTCTGTTGTTGTGTCAGACAATGTTTACAATATGCAATGTAACAGAGCTCTTCCACAGATGGACGTATTAATATTAATATTTATAAGGGGAGTATGTACTTATTGTTGAAATGGATTTGTTTGTTTGTTGTTTTTTAAGAAGATGGCTTAAATTTCTTTTTTTCTTTCTTTTTCTGTTTATTTATTTTTGTATTATCATTATAGCATGTAGCACTCTTGGTACTCAATAGTTGGTCCATCCTCTCCATATCCAGTTACACTTTCAAAACGTATAATTCAACATCAGAATAACAGAATAGTCTTTAACGTAGCCCAAAAAGCTTTATTTTCAAACTGCTTTCGGTAGACTTGTATTCGACTTGATCGTCCTCAAGTAAAAGCTGATAAGAATCTTTCATGTTTTTGCGGTACAGAGGTGGCTGATCCGGGACCAACTGCTTTTTTTTAATCGTGAACGAGGCTCTGCCGAGTTCCCGCCAGATGAAGTTGCCCTAGAGCAATTCGCCTGGTCCTTACCTCTAATACATGAATTATACTTCTTGTTGCATACACTATCTGTAATGTAAAATGTTTTAGAGCAAACATCTTTTCAGTCTGCTTTCTTTTTCAGTATTAACGTATTGTTCTTCCTAGACAGATACGATGATATCGTCAACGAACCGGCAGTATGTCTGTCTGTAAACAGTGAAACGTTAAGGGCAAGGAATTGAAGAATGGCACCTTTTAAGTATTCTATATACGGTCAATATGGTTGTTGAAATTTGTAACAAATGACAAGATGTGTTTTCATTGATCAAACATTCGCTGAAGACATCATTCTACGTCGCGAATGTTACCTAAAGTTTTATCAAATTGTGACTTTAAATAAATCTTATTTTCAAAGGTCACTTGCCTCATATTTTCCCTTGTCTGGATAACGCCATTTATGTATATCAGTGCTTTAAGATCTTTCAGCAATGCTGTGTTGTTCGAGTAACTTGCTCGTTTTTCCTGTTGTCCAGTGTTATCAAACAGCAAGAGAGGCCACTTATTATTTCACTAACTTGCTCTGTTGAAACAGCATCAGTGAGGAAGTTGATAGTACCACTTATTATCTCCAGTTCACCATGTATGTAAGCGGACATCAATTCTCTCGTCGTCAGAAATTCTTCGCCTTCGTTCAGCATTTACTTCATCGTTTACACGTTTGCCAATCATTTTTGCTATCTTCTATCAATTTTTAGCTTACCTGACCGAAGGTCAGTTGTTGCTTTTAGTATGCTGTTTTGTCCCTAGTCCGTCGTTCGTCCGTCCGTCCGTCGTCCACAACTGCCTTTAAACAACATCTCCTCCTATACCACTGGGTTAGTTTGCAATTAAACTTTACAGAAACGATCCTTGTATGGTTTTCATTCAAAGTTATACAACAAAATGGAATTCCATGCAGAACTCTGGTTGCCATGGCAACTGAAATGAAAAACTTAAAAAGTCTTCTTGTCTGAAACTACAAGTCCTAACTAAAGCTTACATATTTGGTTGATAGCGTCATCTAGTGGACCTCTACCAAAGTTATATAAATCATGGCTGTTGGGTCAGAAATGGCCCGAGCCCAGGGGTCACTTGATTTTACATAGACTATATAAGAAAAACCTTTTAAAATCTTTTTGTCAGAAACCATTAGGCCTAGGATGAGATATTTTGTTTGTACCATTGTCTAGTAAACATCTACCAAGTTTATAGCAATCATGGACCGTGGATCAAAATTTTCCCCGCTACAATACTTGGCCACTTGGTTTTTACATTGAATTATATAGGAAAGGGTTTTAAAGAAAGTGAAAGGCCTTGAGCTTAGATACATAGGGTTCAGCATTGCCTAGTTAATTAGATGCGCTTTGGAAGATCTTGGCCCTCAAAAGGGTACCTAGCCCCCACCAACCTCACCTGGGTTCACCCCAACCCCCTCGAAAAAATAATTAGATGAGCTAGGAAGGTACTTACTAGTAACCTTCATCCTTCTTTGTCCTTGGCGTTCCTATGACCTACTTCCTTGTTTTTGAAGCTACATCAAGGAAATTTTAACAATTTGTATAAATCTGCCTACAGACTTCATATTTGACTATCTTTAACCTTGAACTTTTGACCTTCTTTCTTGGTTATTTTTTTTCTTTGTATCTAATGTGGTATTTGAACTGTCTGCCACTTGATACATCCCTTAGGTGCCATCACCACCACAACTCCCGACTCCCCACCCCGACTCCTCCAGTTGTTTGGTAGTTTCTTTTCAGGTGAGCGACCCAGGACAATCTGGTCCTCTTGTTTTGTTATCTTGTGCTCAAGATCTTTTGTCTAAGAGGTTGATCTGTCTGTAAGGGTTTTTTTACATCCAGGTATTTTAAATATTACATATGTTGTAACATATTATAGCTATACTTTATGGAGGACTCAGCTTTTTTGCTTGATGTTAACAAACAGAAAGAAAAAAGAAAAATGTATGCTATGTACATTAATTCAGAAAATAAAAAAATATTTTTAGATCGGCCAAATATATTTACTGGCTATGGAAATATTCTAGAAAAGAGGGTTTTTGTCATATACGAAAACATCGTGCGCATTCAAATAATATGGCCATAAATTATCTACTAATTTTAAATTGGGATATGTGAACCAATTCCCTATCTTGAATTTTCTTCTGAATGAATAATTAAACTACTACCATGCTATCAGAAAGTAGTCCAGTAGAATGATTCCAGCAAAAGAAAATCAACACACGAGATAAAGACAAAGAAGCCGTGAATAATGCAGTGATCATTCATATCATCTTCTGTCCTCTGATTGAGGTTTCTTAACTTTTATGCAGCAAAAAATCAGTGGACGACATGTATGGAATATCTGAGTACTTTTCCTTTCTTTTTACGTTCTCGCAAAAATTTGTGGCCTATTTGAAACATAAAAAAATACCCTTTTACTTTAAATGTCTTTTTTTATTGAGAGGATTGTACTCAATTATTTTCAATGATGATACTGGCTAATGAGCTCAATTCTTTTTAGAACATTGGTCAATCTGCTGATTTTAGGTCATGAAATAATAAAGAGAACAAAACAATATTGCACAGTTACTGAAAGCATGTACATTATTACATAAAAAGCAACTCAAACAGACAGAGATACTTAACAATTTACTGAAATTATGATAAGGATTATACCATACAGAGAGCCTAATAGTATGTAGAGATAATTCGCTTTGCGAGTAGCGTCCCTTTTATAGTGAGTAGTTCTAGTTAGGAAATTGAGGAGTTTATGAATTTTATTAGAACACGGATTTTGTTAAAGATAAATTGATGAAAAACCACCCATTTTAGCGTATTTGTTTATGTTGAATCTATTCATTGATGCAAATTCCTGAGATCTCTTTGATTCTTAAGTTTACTTTAATAGGTTGATAATACCATTTTAAGATAAGTTCATTTTTAAGCAAGTTAAATGACACGAAAGTAAACATGTTATCTTCTTTTCAAATCAGTTGTTCTCGTTCCTTGCTTGGATGATAACTAAGAGGTGAAATATAAACCCTATTATGTCATAGATAAAAATCGATCTGTTACCAATTATATTTAGGAAGTGTAAGAAATATGGTGATCGATCACACTTATCAGTCTGACACCAGAATAATAAACCTTAACATCATTTGTTATCTTATACACGAAAGCTGTTTGGTTCCAGCAAAATACTTAATCAGTGCATATTATTTACCACAGCAATTCGGAATCAAACATGGCCATTTTATATTTGATTGCCAGAGAGTGACAACAACTTGGTCATCTCTGTAAAATTCTAACGATTGCAGGGAACGGACTTGAAGTGGTCTCTTGTAATATGTACATAACAAAGGAAACGTACCAAACCCCGAAAATAATTCATTCAGCATAATGTTAAAGCGATCAATCTTGAAAGATAGTAAAATGTCACACTTAGCGCTTGATCATTGCCGGTGATAATTAAAGTGAAATATCAAAACACAAATTATGACAAACGGCAACCATTCTAATTTGTAATGTACGAAGTTAATGTCTTTCTTTGTGTATAGTTATCGATCAATAAATTTAAACTTGACAGAGTTATATCTAGAAAAAAAGGTGTACATAGTAAAATGATTTGTCTCCTGTCTCGTTTACGTTTTGAACATTTCAGATAGACCAAACATAATATGAGCTTCAATAAGTACACCATTTGTATGCAAGCCATATACACAAAGCTGTTTACTGGTAAGTGACTTCTAGAGTATTCTTTTTTCATGTCTTTGATGGAAGCAATGAAACCAAATGAGCAAATGGTTACCATTCACAGCTTATTGTCTATATGGCAAATTAGAGTTAAATCAGAAATTATAAATCAAATTCAGGACATTTAAAGATCACACCACAAACGGACTTGACGTCGTAACAATTCAAAATATATGGAGAAGATACTTTTTCGTGCAATACTTAAGATATACATCTTAAAGAAAAAAAAACGTTTCTGACGGTCACAAGACTACAAAACTAACATTCCAAGCTTCCCATGGGATCAATCTTAGATTTTAAGAAAACAATAGTTAAAAAATAGAATTTATACCAGAGCTAGAATGTACTGCACGAAAAATCCTTTTTAAAATCATACGATACACACTCAGTCTGATGTATATTTAAGAAATAGAACGTAAGGTGTATGGCCTTTAACCTACTTGGTTCAAAGGAATATATTTCTATCTATTAACATTACCTTAACAAATAATGCAGTTGACTTGAAGGTAACATTTTGCTCAAATAAAAAGTATAATACTGACCTGAATTATTCTTCAAAGCACTATTTCTTAAACAAAAAATATATAGTCGATGTAGCCAGAATGACTTTATGACCAACAAACACTTCTTGTTTTTAATGTTTCACCCGCGTAGGCAGCCATTGGAATTACTTTTATTTAGTGAGAGTTTTAACTGTCCCTTAAAAGAAATTTTTTACCACGGTAAATCTCCTGTACCCTAATGTACTAAACCTAAGTTTTGAAAAGAATAAGAAATGTATTTGTATTTTATAAAACAGACTGGACTGACTGCAGTCTGTCTTTCGTGTGTGATTTGTATAGATTTATACTGATTTCAATGATCAAATGGCCATTGTACATCTGAGTGCTTAGATTATTTGTAACACAAGCAAGTTTGTGGTTTAGATACAAAAAATACACATTAAGTCTTTTGTTCCGTGTGCTATTTTGAACATTTTTAGATTTGCTCGAACTCACCGCCTTTGCATTTTTTCTTTATAACTTAATGTATGCAAGTTGTTAGGATGTATAGAAATACTATATTTTTAGAAAATTAAAAAAAAAAACCAAACAAACAAACATGCCTCCCGTTATTAAATGAATGTGCTCAAGTCGAAAATATACAATTATCTGTAAAATTAACATGAATTCGCTAAAATGTATATAAGATATTTAGAAGCGCTACATTTATTTTGAAGGTGAATAAATATGCTTCCTTGGAAAAAAATCTTGTCGTCATTTGGAGGCATACAGCTTAAATTATGGCTGTTGTCAAACTGATTTAATAATTAAAAAATGCAGTGAACTGTGTTCCTTATAGAAGAAAAATATTTCTTATATTTGTACTTAAATATAATTGTTCATTAAAAAAAGAAAGTTTTATGTCTATAGAGAAGAGCTGAATATGGTTTAATTCTTTATGACTGTCAATCATAAATATGATTGACAAAAGTTAACATTTAAGAACTAGCACCCACCACTGAGGACCTTCAGGCCTTATAGGCAGCCCTGTAATATATAAGGAAGTCGGAGGCAGAGGTCTGCTATATGTTTTAGGAGGTAAATCTAAGGTCTGAAAGTCCCAAACGGTAAGTACTTTTTCTTATATAATACCGCACATTTTATTTTTCGACTTTTTTATGAAGCACAACTAACTTTACATAATAAACTTTTCGAACATTTAGTCAACATGTGTATGAAAAAAATACTGCTTTGTAAAAATGGTACACAAAATACAAACTAAATTCCGAGCGGGCCACTCAAATAGTGACCGTCACTATTTGAGGGCCCTCTGAACCAAAACCCTCACACCACCCTGATTTCTGGACACTGTTATTTATATATATGCATAAAAGACGGTTTAATATATTTAAAGGTGTATTTCAATTATTTATCTCTCTTAGAAGTGAATTCTTTGTTACTTCTAAGTTACACGCTTTCTGAATATTTACTGTATTTACAGAATTTATCATGAATAGAATGCGTCTTGGCTATTTGGCTATACTGAAAGCTAATATAAACTTAATGTTTATTCGCTAAAATTACGGCGAAATGAACATAATATGTTCGAAGGCTGAATTTTATAGGGGAGAGTAATCATATAAATGGAATGTTGTATTATCAGGGTTTCCTCCCAGCCGTGAAGGTTTGCAGTGAGCCAAAGTCTGTATGAATATTGAAGAACTGATTTTATCTTTTTGTGTAACACAGCCTGTACTGATAAAACCCATTTCCATTCTAAACATAATCTATATTTTAATTAGCGCTAAAATAAAATAACTTTATAGAAATTTATACATTATTAATCAGGTACTTTGTACTTCCTTTTTTACTTGCCTATAAATGGTCCTTTAATTTCCTATTAGTTAAATCGCTATTACTTTTCAAATAACTTTTTTTGCGTTTAGAAAGGAAAGTAAAACAATCCTTGAAAGCTTGTTTGAATCTCCCATGTTAATTTGTAAAAACATTTAATTCAATCATAATAGACGTTAAACAGATATTTGCAGAAGCATTTGCATGCGCATTTTCTGTTAGCAACTCACTGAATGCTAACACGTTTTCTTTTGTTCCAATCCTAAATAAATCAGCGGGAATCATTTCATTAACAGCATCGTTACTGATGAAACAGTAATCATTTAAACGTCCTACTTCCGGTGACGTATTCGGACAAGTGCGCATTACAGGAAATTAAGAGGTTTCAGCAAGATTTTGTTCATTTTTATATCCATATCTCTGTTAACCGATCACAATTAATTGTTAAAGGATTCTTTAGATGTTCAAATAAATGTTTGCTCAGCTGGAACACGTGTTTACTTGCTGGACGAACTTTTAATAAGGGTTAGAAAGAAATAGTTCCCTGACAACGTACTACTTTCTGCGGCGTGATCATGTCTACACGTTTGGATTATCCCGATACTTAATATTATGTAGTTCGTTTTCGTTTTTGCTTATTTAAAAAATTACTAATGGCTTTTATCTTCCATAGAAATATGTTTTATTCAGTGAACTGTTGCCAAGTTATTCTTATATATACTTACCGCTATGACTCTTTCATGGATTTGGTTTGTTGATAAAAATTTCTTTATCTGAACACGATTTTGGGATGGGGCGGGTCAGTTACATTTCATGTCCCATAACTCTGACCTTTGATTTCACAAAGTAATCCCCTTTTTTCACATTGAAAATTTTCCAAAAAATTTACATTTCCCTGAATGTTTCTGGAACCTATAGATGCATTTGATTGAGACACATTTGACTGAGACTTTATACAAACTCTATTATTATTATTAGTTTGCACAATACGTTCAATTACTCTTTCCCTTATACTGACAAAATGGTGCCCCTTTTAACTTAGAAAATATAGCAGATTGTTTATTCTCTTGAATGCTTTTTTCTTTTGAAGGTTGATTTATTGTATGGAAGGAATATAATGCCTATATTCTGAGTATTTCATGTGTTGTTTCAAAGAAACGATTTGACAACATATAAATAAAACAAAAGTAGTGAAAACAAGATTTTGACCTGACATCACATTTAATCATGACTGTTGCATGCCAATATGATATAACATTATTTATCATAACACAATGAACATAATTCTTAAAATAGACATCATTATGGCTTTCAATGGAAGCGTTTTGCTCTCATGTTTCTTCCCGATTTTAAGCGATTATGTGTTAAGTTTTTTCTTCAACTCATTATTTCTCCTGTAGAATAATTATTCAAGGGTCTTTTCATTTTTTGAATCATTTCATCAAGAATTAATGATGACCATTAACATAACTGAAAGGAATACTTAACTATGCCTTACTTATCTAATTTTTTAACTCGGTAATATGTCATTAAAATTGGAAATGATTGTAGTTGTACTAAAATGCACTAAACTACTTTGGCCGACTTGCGTTGCTCTCCAGATGCAAAAGTAACATTTTCACGAAAAATAGAAATAAACGTAGATATTGATATGCACAGAGCTGTAAACAGGGGTTCAGTGGTCCATCGACACGACTGTTCATTGTGTAAACGGTGAAAACAAACCATATACCCCCTTTTGACTTAGGAGTATAAATGGTTTGCTGTTGTTTAAGCATCTGTAAACATTAGACATATCACATTGCACTGGGTCATCGTCAGTAAGACAATATCAAAACTCAGTTAATGACAATGGACTACGTAAATAAATTGTAACATACTTACATAATATTGCCGGCAGTTCTTTTAACGCGTTTCAAAAGTTTGCTAGTTCAGTTTATATAATTATTTCCGTTTTAGGTCATCATAAAGATCATTGACTTGTTAATTTTACTGTTTCTGTACAAAAGTACTTTACTGCTTACATGTTTTCAGTTGGCCAATGTGTGTCGTTTCATTAACAACATTGTTCCTGGAGAAACCTTGCTGTCAACCTATCAAGATCGTGTTACAGAAAATTAAGATGTTTCAGCATCTTTTGTCTATAGTCTTGCCAAATTTACTATGCTATGCTATGATTAGGATTAATTACCTTACGTGTACCTAAGACGTTCAAAATCAGACTTGTCTTGATCCCTTTATGTGTTAACACCATGGACTTAGTTGTGCTGAAGGTAAATTGACTATTTAATATACTACTGAACTTTTGCTAAGCACCAAATGTTTTAGTGTGAATATGTTCGGTAATGATTTGATTACGCAACGCCTTCTCATGCTCCCTACAGTCCTAGCGCGGATGGCGGCCCATTTTTGCACCAACATGGCTTCAATCTCCTGGATGCTTCTAGGTTGCACCTGGCGAGCTGATATCCGTACCTGCAGCTCATTCCACATGTGCTCAATAGGATTTTGTTCGGGTGATCGAGCTGGCCAGTCAAGGCGCTCAGTACCCTCCTTCTGCAGGTAGTGCTGGACCAACCAGGCCCTGTTGGGGCGCGCATTATCGTCCATTAAAATGAACTGATCGCCCACTGCCCCGGCATACAGCCTAACCTGGGTGTCTATCATCTCATCGATTTACCACTGACCAGTCAATGTACCTCTATTTAGGACAACGAGGTCAGTCCGTCCGTCCCAGCTGATGCATCCAAACACAATAACTGACCCACACTCGTAGCGGTCGTGTTCAGCAATATTTTCGGCTTGAAACCTTTCCACAGGTCTTTGCCAGACTCTCGCACGTCTGTCAGTAAAGTCTAGGCAAAACCTAGACTCATCAGTGAAGAGAACATGTCTCCAGTTTTGTCTGGTCCACCTTGCATGCTCCATCGCCCATTTCAAACGGACCTGGCGGTGACGACGAGTCAGTGGAATTCTTATACGGGGTCTTCTTAATCGTAGATTACCCTCGTGCTGCGCACTGTCTGAGTACAAACATTGACCCCAGAAGCATTAAGAAGGTCATTACGAAGATGCGCTACTGTTGCAAACCGTCCTCGCCGGGTCTGGATAATCAAGAATCGGTCTTAAGCTGCTGTCATCACCCTTTGTCTGCCTCCGCCATGCCTTCTCACGGGTGTTCCATACTGCTGGACCTTTCAAAGGCTCTGGTGATGATGGTGTGGTGTACTCCAAGCGCCACACCAATCTCACGATGTGTGGCCCCCAGCTCCACCATCCCTACAGCCCCCCACATCTCTGCTTCACTCAGATGCCGTGTTTTCATAGCGTTTGCCATGTCAAAGTGACCAATGTAAAGAAGTCTGACCTTTGAATGACCATAAATTTGTAATGTCGGACAATATTGTGTCTCTGCTCCCACTATAAAAAAACAAACAGAAAAACGAGAGGTGCATGATTTCCGTGACCACGTGGCGAGACCTACCAGATGAAACAGCTTGCATTTAGGTTGGGAGCCATTTCAGAACATTGCTGATTCAAACTATGCAATATAAATAATTGAATCCTTTTTATACTTTTCATAATATAGTGAGAAACCTTTGGTGCTTTGTAAAAGTTGAGTAGTATACTTTGTGTGGCCTAAAATTTATGAAAATGATTACATAGAGAAAATGTTCTTTTGTGAAGTCTTAATTTTAGGGTAACGAAACATGGAGTAAAACTTCTCTCGTGTTGTTTGTCCTGATATCAGATATTATGTTAATAGTATTGTCTCTCGGGGGAACAAATTATTTTTGACGCAATTCATCAATTTAATCTGACAGCGTTTTGAGAGCATAGGGTCTTGTACAATAAAGTATACTGAAACGTTTTCAAAAATACCTATTACAATGACTTCTGTGTCAGAACCGCTTTTGTTTTGTTTTGTTTTTATCTTTTTTCTTCAGATGTTACCACAGGTTTACTTAATTATGTCGATTCCACATAATTATATAGATATCAAATTATATTTGATTTTTTACATATATTAACGAAGTTAATTTCAAACGTTGGATGACAGATAAAAAAATGTTTGCATGTTTTCGGAGATAAAATGGCTTTGGAATTCTGATATACGGGCCAGGTAAAAGCAAAAGTAAATGAACGCAGTGGGTGGGTAACTAAGCCAAATGAGTGACACAAAGTATACAACGACTGGACATAGATATAATTTATAATATATTTAATCATATGTTCTACATTACATAATCAGTTATATTTCCTATAGCTTGAGGTTTATATTTCCTTTATACTGTTCAAATAAAATACATTTATTTTATGCCAACCAATGAAATACCGAGTTCTATCAGTGAAATATATTTCATATCAGTCACAGTGTGCTACGCGCTCGTGAAAATATTTAATTGCATCACTTCATGATGATATATTCCATATCTAATCAAAATAAACAAAAATCCTCTATATATTCAATATATCATGGGTTTCTTTAAAGATATGCCCCTTTAAATCACTATTTTTATTTTAATAAAAAAAAAAAAAAAAAAAAAAAAAACTTACTGTAGTGAATTGTTGAAACAAGGTGCTACATGTCTTAAAGTAATTCTACAATCGGTCAAACATGCATCATAATAATTTTACATTTTACATCATCGATCATATTTTTTGCAATTTTTTTTTGAAAATTAATGTTTTAACGAAAGATAAATTGTGATCAAGCGTTATTCCTAGGACATCAATATGTTTTTTATTATTATAATTCTTGTCTCGTTTCTAGGCGGTAACAGGTTTAAAAGTTTTATTCAAGTTTATGAAACTCTTTTGCAATGAATATTTATTTTCTTGACTTGCATCAAGAAACGATAATACGATTGTAAAATAGCATTTAATGAAAAATTGATCTTAAACATTCAAAATGTACATATCATATTTCTGAACTAGAATAAGAATAAGTACACTTATTTCAGATATATAAACCAACCGAATAGGATGACTTCTCAGTTGACAGAACGGTTGAATGTACACTTTAAGCAGAACCAAAATAGTAAAAAGGCGGTAGTTAGATTCATGCATACCTCGTCTTTATGAAATTTACCAAACCCGATAAAAAACGCGCAGCTTTAATTTAGAACGATCAATCTTGAAGATAGTGAAATGTTACACATGATACTTGATCACCGCCAGAAAGAATTCATTAAAGTCAGTTTTAAAGCGCAAATAATGATAAAAAACAAACACTGCAATTTGTATTACTAATATATTGCTTACAGTTTTAATGGTTATCTTTCTAAATTTAATGAAATGAATTTGAAGCGTTCGCAGATTATTTGAAACCTCAGTTAAAATACTGTCAGCATGTTTGAGTATATAATCAGTATGGTTATCTTTAAGCAATTCTAATAACATATTGCAAATAAGAACGGATGAAACAAACTATTTGTTAACAAAAGAATATACATGTATATGTGTATATCGTACAGCTCTCAAAACTTGTATAAAGAATTGATATCCCTCACCGAATAATACAAATTACTGGAATGGGACTGTTAAGTTTACATAGATCGTTGACTTTGGAATTTGAGGGACAAATCAATTTAGAATATTTATTTGTAATGAATCAATGCTAATAAAAATTGATCTCGGCCAAGCAGAAATAGCTGTTATAGTAAATGACGTCGTTTGAGAGAAAAGATGTCAAAACATTCTCAAAAAACAACAGAACAACAGCTTTTTTGGTCTAAACAAGTGAAGAGTTAAGTTCCTATGCACTGCATGACTCTTTGACATCTTTGCACCTATGACGTTTAATTTTGAGACCTCAAATACTTTCTGAGTTATGGTCCAAACAAATATTTAAGTATTAAAAGTAACAAAAGGGGAATAACTTTACAGTTATGAAGTGAAGAAGAGTTACAGTTCCTATGCACTGCACTTCTATTCAGTTAGATTTAACCACATATGAAGTTTTAAGTTTGTAGGAAAAACAGCAAAGGGGAATAACTAAAAGATTATGAAGTGAAGAGTTACAGTTCCTATGCACTGCAATTCTACTCTTTAATAATATTTTATTGCTCTTATCAATATAAGCATGACACAAAGAAATAAATCACTTTAACGACAAAACAATGGCAAATGGGTTGGGCCACAAGTTCTACTCAGTGAGATTTAACCACACATGACGTTTTCGGTTTATAACTTAAATAGCTTAAGAGTTATGTTCCATATAAGTAGCAAGAACTTGCTCCCATATCGAGTTTAAACTTATTTCAAATCTATATTGTAATATTTACAGTTGAAACTTTATTCACGGCGGGTTTTGCGCCAAGCCTTTTTATAATATTGTTTAAATCAATGTTGATATACACAATATATTGATGCTTGACTTAGTTGTTACAGAAAGTATATATGTTAAATTATTTAGATACGGAGTTAAGAGAACAATTCTTACAGTTGTAAGATCTTTGATCTGAGAAATACTCATAAAATAAAACTAAAAAGGACAGAATAATCTTGTTGGTGATATTTTTACTTTTAGGTGTGAGGCAAGGTGAAAGCTTATCACCGGTTTTGTTTAGCATGTTAATAGAGCTTAGTACAGGAATTTTTAAGAAAAGTTGCTTGAGGTGTGTAAAAACTGGAAGATGACATGCCCTTTTGCAAAAACTAGAGACCACTTGATATCGGTATATCAGTCGTAGAGACAGTAATCTTACATTTTTTTATGTCGGAGCCTTCAAAGTGTTGTAATTAAGTAGTTAAAATTCGACCACTATTGGAGACAATCATTGGACTTTTATAAAATGTTATGTTTGTCGCTCTAGCAGCAATAACAAATTGAGGTAGTGAAACTCACTGAAGGTTTATTTCCAACATAGGAAACATGTCTGTATTTAATTAAAACTACTACTGATTTAAATATTTTATATAATTTCTAATGTGTATTACTGTTACGGTTGTTTCCAGATTTGACAAATAATCATTAGAAATATAGTATCTAATCATCTGTTAGACATAGTGCGTGGTTTGCGCGATACGCTGCATCCTGTTTATTGTCTTTTTTGCTTGTGGGTGATTTGTGTTGGCAGAAGAGGATATATTTGGCTATGACTTACTATGGTAGCAAATGTTGCACCTTATAAAAGAAAAAAAAAGTAAGACAAATGTTAAAGTTTGATTCATATGTATCATTATCAACGGCAGAAGTTACGGAATTGTTAAACATTTGTTTCTGTAGTCCCTTTAATAAAGGTTGAGATACATAATGATGTCATGTCATGTCAGTAAATAACAGTATATCATTTACAGCTAGGTGGTGGTGGAGGTGGGTGGCTTATCTATGAAAAGTAAACTTTCGTGTTAATTCAGATAAATACCTGCAGAAACTAGTCAGACATTAAACATTAGATGTAATATCTAAATTCAAATTAAGTCAACATTGCTTGTTAATCAGTAAATGATTTCCCGCATTAACAAGTGACTGAACGACATTTGCTTCACCAAGATACGTGATTAAGCCACAGGACCTGAGGATAGCAGACAACACAAGACCATAAAGCGTAGCCCTTTTCCCTCAACATTTATTCCATTCTCTCAGAAGAATCTAATCCGATAAACTATTTATTTGAACTTCCATAATACAACATGCTACAGAATAAGACATTTGTGTGCATCATTTCATTTGTAGGAACCTCTACATCAGCTTAAGGGTATGGTGTTAATTGTATTGATACAAATTACCAGCGAAACGATTTTAATGCAGTCATTCATCATTTTAGTCATAATGATATCTGCGTGCAACTTCAAAGCGCATGTGTCGTTTTGTCTGCCTCATTTTTGTATAAACGTTTTAGGAGCATTAATTTATCGTGTCATGATCTAATATTAATGTCTAACAAGAAATGTAGGTGAAAACCTTAATAATGAAATAAATAAAGATATTTTCTAGTACTTCAAATCATGTGTGATTTATACCGTAAATGTAAAAAAGATAACAGTTAGGAAAATATCATTTTGAATGTTTAACTTATCCTTGAAAAAATAAATAGAATGGCTTTCTCTTTAGGCAAAACATATCTTAAAATAATAAAGAAGTTTGATTCTATCACGCCATTCTATCTCGCCAAATACTTTGTCATTTAGTAAGGAACGATAAAGAAACACAGTCTATTTAAACCGACAAACCCTCAAAGTAACGGCACATGTATTTCACTGGTCCATTCCCTATAAAGTGAATAATAATTGGTAATGTAAAGAAGAATATATGTTCAAAATTGCTTCCCTATGGCACATAGAAATTTTAAAAAGTGTTCATCTATAATAAATGGCTGTCCATCCAAAAGTTATACAACAACAACATTCCAGATAAATAGTAAGATTCATGTATTCAATTTGAATTTTTACTAATACGTTGACAACAGGTCATGATTTGTTTAATATCATTCTGTTTCATATGATTTGTAGGACATGGAATTATCTAAAGTTTTAGTGAATTCTTCTTTTAATCATTTTGAAACAGAAGATTTCAATAATACCAAGAAAAAGCAGAAAACAGAAGCGTTAAAATTGTATCGCTGTCATCTGAATAATAATTTCCTATTTCGGTACAAATTACAATGTGAAATTTCAAAATAATATAAGGTAGATCAACAACAGAATGAGCAGGTTATTGTTCAATGATATATCATTCTAGTTTATTATGATAGATAGATTAATCTTATTACGACCAGTCCATCACTATGTTGTCAAGATTGTTATAGAATACGCTATAGTTATTTCTTATCACTTAATGTCTGATCTGATAAATTGTTATTGCTGTATTTTCAGCTCCTTCTTTTATTATATTTTTATGTCAAAGTACTTCTCAGAAATCTGGAGTTACTTATATCTTTGGAAAATTACACGATGTTAAGTATTGTAATCTTATCAGTTACAGTCGCCATTATAAGCGTTGGGTAATTGGAGAGGTCATCAGACCTCTCCACAGTGTTGGCTTTAATTGCTGGCGGCATCCATTTTTGCGTATCAAATTTTAGTTAATGATCTCATATTAAGCCTAAAATCATGAAAACCAGTCTACAAAGATAGTTATGCGCATGCTTCGAATCAAAATACGAATTTATTTAAACGAAATCAAAATTTAACATCGGGTCAAAACGGCCCATGGTTAAAACGGCCCATTATGAACAGAACGTACAGAATAATGTTGTATTCCCTTAACCAAACACAGAAAATACAATTATAGGGATGCATTTCTTATAATGCATGCTACTTTTTAAAAACTACAAATTCTAAAATGCATTTTTTTTTGAAAAACTCATCAGCCTGTTGAACAAATAAATATTTAGCCATGTTCATGTTAAAATGGTAAATATTTTTCACAAATTTCAAAGCATTTTTGACAAATCCATTTCCTCGATTTAGATCAAATTTACGCCTTTTTAATATTTAGTCCAGCTTAACAGATACTATCGCTGATTATTTTGTAAAATATTTGGACTAAGAAAGGTGTAATAAAAATTGAAAGGGAAAACAGAACTTAATGAGTCTAAAAAAGCAGCAGCTTAACATGGGAGTTCTGGCTACAACAACTGCATGCATTGTTGTAAAAGAGGGGGGAGTAAAGCCTTAGGGGCTTATAAGAAGATCATCAAGATTCTACAAGGTATGAAATACATGAGGTTATCTTTATTTGTTTCATTTATTTAAATGATAGATACGCCACTATAAAAACATTTGAAATAACAAAATTATAGTCAGTTTCGGTCATTTTGCCTAATAAGGTATTAACTATTAATAATAGTTAGGTTACTAGTTTTTATAATTATTTAAGTCACAGAATGTTTAAAAAATTCAAAATGATCTTGGAAACAAGTTGATTCATTCGTTCAGTGACGTCAGCTGCTGACCTCTCTTTGGCTTACTTTTTAAAGGAAGCCAACTTGTATGTATTATAAGTCAGTACCATATAACAAGTTGCAAGGCTAATTTCGTGTCTTTTCCAACAGTACATTATCAAACAAATCCATGCCTAGATAAAAATGCCGTCTAGTAGCAATTCTGCAAAGCAAAATCAAAATATGCGTCATAATAAATTAATATAATGCAGAAGGTCAAAGGTCATTTACGTACAGTTCTTGTATAATAGTTAGAAAATAAATGCATTTATGAAAAATAGATATGATTAGTCTTCTTGTACGTCATCAATAGCTTTTCATGACTGCTTTTGTGTGTTTACAGTCATTACATTTAAACAATAGACCTGTACAACATTCATACATTTTATTGAAATCGAATTTAATCGAATTATATATATTTTTACTGATTCTATTCATAAAACATTTAGGGATGCTATCCTTAGTTTTAATTTACCCGAAAGTGTTTCAAAATCAGAGTCTGTACCCATTTTTTCTTTGAATTCCCGTCAGTGTAATTCAAATATATGGAATAAAAACAACTCTGGTAATATTTCTTAAAACTGTCAAATCGTATTCAATAGAAAAATTAAATGACAGCATTGAGAGATAGATATTTCTCTTTGAAGACATTCATTTTTGTATCCAAATTTTAAAACCAGAAAACGAATATTAACACAAATACCAAATGAAATTGATAAACAAAGGCTACTTGAATTAAAAAAAAAAACTAGCATTATAGGATTAATGGCAGTAACTAATTAATCTAGATTGTCTGGTGCTAATGATTTGCTGCAAAAACAACTGTCTTAATGAGTTGTGCTTCACCAAGTCTCGTGTCCAAGCCACAGGGCCCCAGGCTTAGAAAAAACACAGGTCCCCAAAGGTCGCTCTTTTCCCTCAATGTATGTCGGTTTTTCTCAGAAGAAATCAATACGGTAATCTGATTGCTTCGAAATCAAGACATACTACAAAACTGAACATTCATTTTCATCATTTCATTTGTAGTAACCGCTTAATCTTTTGAAGGATGTTACGAACTTCTAGTAAAATTGTTATTATTTATCGAAGAATATTCATAATCCAAATTACAACTGTGGTGTAACTAAAACGAAAATGTATGCATTTGTATTGTAAAGACCTTTAATACGTATAAACGAATTCTTGCAGAGTCCTTTGTCATAATCTAAAACCTTTTCCTTAAAAATGTCCAAGAATTAAAATCAATTTAACATGTACACCAGAATGTTTCAACAGCAATACAGGCATATAGATTTTTCCATCTCCGATGTAAGAAATAATTCTTGGACTGACCTAACGTTGATAAATTATAAATTCATGCATTAAAACTACTTTAGTTTTTATTTGTGTTTTAAACTCTAAACTAGCATTGTTATAAAGGTAGCGGGGGTGTCCACATTGTATCTTTCAAAACAAAGCTGAATTAAGATGTACTTTGTCATCTATAGTTTGTATTAAAAATAATAATATCAAGCCTTCTCATTTCATGTGCCAATAACTGCTCATTTGGGTGTATGATTAAAGACAAGAAATTCCTGTTGGAGAGAGACTGAGGCAAGGCGAAACAGAAATGTTGTTTGTAGTTGTTCTCCCTTAAGACTGATTCTAGATTAGAACAAACAATGTCTTCAATTCATTTATGACAATGACAATTTGTTAAAAACATAACAATAATGTGTCCCTGATTTTCTTTGTACAATCATTTTTGAATCTAGGAGACTGCTCCATTGGGGAAAGTATATTCTTGTTAATGATACCAAAACACTCTGATTATAATTCGCCTGGAGTAATTTGTCATCACAAACACATAAATGATTAAATGATAAGGAGTCTTTTGAAAATATTTCTCACACCTCATAAAATTGTATTAATGTCTCATCGTAAATTCATAAACCCTTAAACCTTACATGATCATTATGGTTTGGTTTTTGTCTGGCAACTTGTTATAGTGTTTAAGTTTGGTCTGTTGTAAGCTTTTCTGACAACAGCAGTTATTTACCTATATATATTTTTAATTCGAAATAAGAGTGGTATTTTGTGAAGTTTTCATTTTAATGTAGAATGAGGTATCTTGTATAAGTAAACAGCAAAGATGTATAATAACCTTAAGTTGAATATCAAAGGTTTTTACAAAAGCAAATTTGTTCAGTTAAATATCAAAGGTTTTTACAAAAGCAAATTTTTTCAGTTAAATATCAAAGGTTTTTACAAAAGCAAATTTGTTCACTTAAATATCAAAGGTTTTTACAAAAGCAAATTTTTTCAGTAAGTATAAAAGGTTTTACAAAACCAAATTAGTTAAGTTACACATCAAAGGTTTCTACAAAAGCAAATTTGTTCAGTTGAATATCAAAGGTTTTCACTGTCTGAATGCATAGTATTGTCGCAATATAACTACTTTAGAGCATAGAACAGACATTTGTTAATTTATGTGCTATACTGCACCATAAAATAAATAATTTGATAACACTACTATATAACGAGCACTTTAATGGATTCACGTAAGTTACCTTTGCAATTAAGTATGGCAATACTCAGTCGTTATCGTGTGAGAGTGCAGTACCCTATGTTGAAAGCTTTGTCTCTATTGCAAATTGTATAAATACTCCTGAGACAGTCAGGTAATCACGTCCTATACGTGTACTATGTGTAACGTGCACACAAAATTATAACTAGAAATTACTAATATGATAAATAGACAACCACACATTTAATGGATGAATGGCTATCTAATTTTGTATGATGTTTTATTTTGAAAGTTCAAACAGATTATAGGATTATTCTTCTGGGACCAAACAAATGAGAGTCGAGATAAAGAGCGACGCTATATGCATTTGTGCTGCCTGACAGTCTCGGGTCCTGCGGTTATGTCACGTGCCTTGGAGAAAACACAATGCCAGTTATATTGGATAAATGCAGTAAATCGTGCGTCAGGTATGAAACAATCTCAACTGAAGATGGATTCCTTGTAATTTCTAGATGTTGCCAGTTATGTCATGTCTGTAAAAGTGGGTGACTGAAATTAAATGTTTTTTTTTCATAAGGTTAAGAGACATAAAAATTACACAGGAATTTCCGGAAACATGTGAAGAGAAGTTTTTAAGGCACATTATAATACCAGATTTTTTAAAAAGCCAAAATCTATAGACTCTTGTAGGCTAAATGCAAAATCTTATTTTATATACATATTCGAAAGAGTATGTTAAATGTATTCTAAACTTCTTCTATTTAGGACAACGATAATTTCGTCTTTTCTTCTATGAAATAATACTGAATATAATTTTGTCGACATTTAAGCTTTTTCTACATGAAAAAAGCAGAGCGTCTCTGCCGCAAAATGACTCATAGTCTGATTTGACGCATTTGCACTTTAAAAAAGTTAAAACAACAAACGGTGTAAAACTAATGGAATGGCTTACTAGTAAGTTAACTGAGGGTCAGGCTTTTCTGTGACCAACACAAAACGTTTCATGCCCAATAACAGACTCCATTAACTCTAAAGTCACTGATTAAACTGTCTTCTATTCATGAATGTTCGTTTTGTCTAAAGTAAATTTAAGAATAATATAGCTTTTTTTCGTCCAAAGGTATATCTGGTAATATTATTTACAGGCTCTGCTAACAGTATAAACGAGTTGTAAAGTTATACAAAAATGTATATGATAATTCTATTACATTTTAAAATTCTGGATAATTCATTGTGAGTTTTTATAAACAATTTTTGTTTAAAAACGCAAGACTTAACCAGAAACACATTTTCTCGAGACAGTAACACTTAAATAAATAGAACATTGTCAGGGAATAGATAATTAGTAACGTTGAATAAATGTTCGTCCAGCAAATAAACAGAAGCTATAGGCAAAATGATTATTGATTATGTAAATTAACCTTTTCTCCAGACAATCAGTCCTGATCAGTGGACATTGATTTTTAACTAGAAATTAATTTCCGAAAATGAATACTTGTTTGATTACGACAACGGAAATAAAATGTAGACATGGCAGTTTTTCTTCCGTTAAAACCTCATTTATTAATAGGTTCATGCTGATTTCATTTGAAAGGACATCGCGTAAAAATCAAATGTGTTGTCAACAGCAAATTAGCGTGAATGTTGTTCTGCAAATATTTGACGATCATTAATCATGAATAAAACACACGTAAGAAAGAGTGGCTAACGCAGCAGAATACATTCTATTGCAGCATCTGTTTTGAATGTTTCCTGCTGGTTAACTTGCTGCCATTTAGTTGAAAAAGTAATTATAATTAACATTGTTTTTGAAAGATTTTAATATCATTTAACTATTACATTTTCAGTGACATTGTCAGTTTTGTTCCTTTTTTTATATCATTCAAAGGTCAGAAGTGTTCACTAGAGCACTGTGCATTTAGCATTTGCTCTGATACGCAACCAGTTTTTCTACTCGGAAATGTTTGTTTAGTGTAAATAAACCTTCTTGGGTTTAATAACAGTTCCGACCAATGAAGTGCCTTTTTGTCTTTTCACTTAAGTCGCGACAAACTAAAAAAAGAATAAAAAGAGTTCACTTAAAGTTGTAATAGTAGTCTAAGTGACCTTGAAAATTTCAAAGTTATCAATGTCCTCATTTGTACTTGTAGAAAAAATAAACAATACCAATCTTTTAACTTAAATATATTCATTGTCTAAAAAGTTTTCTACCAACAGTCATGGAGTATAGCTGAATATTGTAAAAAATATTTTATAACTCGCCATTTGATTTGAGTTTTAGAAAGCGATACGTCCTCAAGTTTCTCTTACATGAGTAAAACTTAATAAAACTTACATATGTAATTTGATGTGCAAACTTTCCTTCACCCTGAGATTTGTCCTTAAAGAAGCTCAGTCTAATTACAATTATGCATAAAAAAACACTCACAATCCTGTTATCTTTTCAATAATTCTCTTTTTGTCGGGTGCTAATTGTTCAATAAATTTCAACTTGTACCAGATCGTCAGCAGTAACCGCAAATAAATGAGCAACATGGCAAAAAGATCGGCCTGTTTGTGACTGGCATACATTGTAATAGACAAAAAGGTAAAGCATTAAAAGTTTAGGGTTATTATGAAAACCTACACAGACAAAACCGACAGATCGCTTATCTGAAAGTATTCCTTTTATAAACGATTCTGTTGAAAATTAAATCAACCTCGGTAACGAAATATTCAGGCTCAAGACTGCCTAGATCTGCTTTATATCTTCTTAGATTGGTAGCTAAGATCTTATCAACAGATTAATCAAACTTGTTCACTTTCGCTTAATATTTCAAAGCCCATATTTTCAAGTAATAAATGAGTATGCCATTTCCATCATTCTTCAATTGTTTCAGACTGACAAACAGTTCGAAATGGTCGTACCACATGTTTATAGATATTCTTGAATTTTCTTTGTACAACGTGTGTATTCTTTTCAAGGGACCAAAATTTGTGTTGAATTCTTGATACCTGAAGATACCAATTTAATTTATAGCTTATTTTTTTAGATGTACACAATTTTTGGAATTCGTTTTTATGCGTATCAGAATTCAGATCACATACAAATTTAACTCTTCCTAATTTTTCTCTAAAATTTAGTTTTTATCTTTTTACTTAACTGACAGTATTTATCAAACCATTTACAACTACAGTAGTTTCTAGTTGATTGTTTACAACTCTTAAATATTAGGAAATAAACAAATCATTACCCATATCGAATACAGATGCTAAACTTAACTGACAGACTAGTCACAAATGCTTAAAATCTACATTTTTTCCCAAGATATATTTTTGAAGAAATTAATGAAAATAATCAATGCCACTAAAACCTGCTGAGTCAACATTAAAAAACTGCTTCTCTTCTAAAATCACGATATGCTCTTTTGGTTAAACTAGCAAAATTCTGTGTTTACAAAATTAAATTAAATTCTACCAAATGTATTGATGCATTTAATGCAAGAGCTTTGTTTTGAAGTAACAAAGTCATTTAAAATTTTGTAATACTCTTTGAATAAAGGAATATTATTTTCAGGTATAAAAAAGCCTTCGCTATCTGATATCGGTGCATTAAAATCACCACACAGAAGCATGTCACATTAGGTATTGATGATCAGCATTCAGCATTTCACTTTCTAGTGGCTGTTTACCTTATTCAGGTTCATTGTCTTGAAAAGTGTATTAACACATATAGTATAATATTCTCCCACCCCTAATTAACTGCTTGTGAATTGGTAACGCAACACCATAAACAAAACTTTTGTTCCGTTCGGTGCGGGTTCGAATTCTACTGGGACTTAATTATTTATAATTCACAACAGCACTATTTGTGCAGTGTGGTGGCCATAAGAAGTCTCACGTTACATATGTTCAGTGTTGTCATACATCTAACGCCTGTCACTGGTGTAGTGTTAGATAGACACTTTTATACAGGTTATTTGCGCAACCCTTTTGGGGGATGTTGCGACGACCGAGTGATCTAAAGCGTTCTTACTTTGCATTGATAGGCGGTTGGTGTCGTTCGGTGTGGGTTCGAATCCTACTGGGAGCATAATTATTTGTATTTGTACATTAATCATTCTAAGTAAAAGTGTTACGTACTATTAAAATAACACTAGTCATAGTTCTGCCTCCATTTTTTACACTTTAGCAGGACAAATATGTTGAAACTGCATTTATTATTTTCAAATCTATCTCCATAATCAGTTAAGTACACTGATCTCTTCTTAACACTATTTGTAGATTTTGAAAAATCTGTCAAGGGAATCCATACCTTGAACACGTCTAAGTTTTAGACTGAAATCTGATAGTTTAATTAGTGCCATTCTAGGTTGTTTGGCATCATAAACTTCATAACTACTAGCAAACAGAATTATGTTTTTGTTTATAATTTCATCTGGCCAAGCAATATCTGAAACTTTACTTTTAACAGAAGACTTAAATTTATCAAGATTCTCATCTGGATCATCTGACAAAACATAAATTTTGAAGGAATTCTACATTCGTGATCTTCCACTTTTCCGGGCATTTTGCAATGCTTTTCAAGTTTTATATCAGCGTCAATGTCATTCACTCCTTATTTGTATACACTTCATCCATTACAATAAAGACTTTAATGAGTACAATTAAGAATGAACACGGCATAATAAATTGTCTACAAAATTAAACAGTAAATATAAGTGACAAACATAAAGTGGTCAATATAAGACATCTTGGGAGTCACATAGAAAACACTAAAACTATTTCTCAACTGACGTACCGATATCTGCAAGCATTTTTATAAAATGTAAAATATGAAAGGTTTGACTTCAGGGAGACGGGGACATTGTCAAACAAATATGTCATTTGTAGATGTTTTCTCTACTAATGGATTGTTTTACACGAAAAGCTCTCTGTTTTCAAAAGAATAATTTCATTAATTAATTCTATTATAAGCAAGTTCTATATCGTTACATAGATAATAAAAAGACTTTAATATTACTTTTCTTTATATCACTCAAATTTTACCATTTAATCACGAAATATTCCGCCCCTGGTGGTTTAACAGTTGATTGTGTAATAGTTCTTTTATCATGAGTATTAATAAGTATTGGCAATTTGTGGTCCTTACATAGATAACATGTCGTTTAGAAATACTACCAAGATCTTCAACTATTGAAAGTTCCACCTAAATAGCCTTGATACAGAACGTTTCGGATTTGGTTTCACAAGGGATAAAACGTAAAGTATGCGTAACCTTCTTTTCCTGAGGTTTTTGTGATCTTGCCTTAAAAATGGCGAAAACTTTTGTTTTGTTTGGTCACTTTGTAATCAAAGTAATTTTCATGTTTTTGGAGTAATTTTCATTTTGTCAACACATTATTGACAATTGACAATCACTTGCTTTAACATGTAAGCAAATGCGTTTAGCTGTATATCGATCTGGACAATAAAAGCGTAGACGCTTACGAAAAGACGTCTGTTTTTGTTAATATGTGGAACATTGCCTTTCTCGCAATGGCCTTTCGAACTGTTTCACGTTAGCAATCTTAATAATTTCTTTAAACATTCTTGGTTCTTGATATTGGAAATGGAAGGGATATTCACACTGTATGGGAAAAAGAAGGAATTAGGTGAAAAGAAACTTTGAAATAACTTAAGATATATTTCTATTTATTTATCATGGCAAATTTTTCATACTGTTTGTGAACGATCAACACAAGTAAGATTAGTCTTGATTTTAGCTGAGTAGATAACATTTTAAATCGTATTTACAAGATTTACCGAATACTTTGTTGCGTTTTTCACTCAAAACTAACCAAGAATTGTCCATCAGTATTATAATATGCATTCATTGTTTCTGAGCCAATTGTTTTTGTAATTGTTTGAATCGTGAGGACATAAGGTCGCCATTTTGTTTTCGTGTAAACAAGCTTTGAGAGCTCGTAGCCAATCAGAAATCGAGTCCTAAAAGGAAACTATTGCTAACGGTACAAAGAGGTCTTCCTGTCGTTATACAATTTCTCTACTAACAAAACCAAATTGTCTTTCAACTGAGACATGAAACCGTTTCCCCATGTACTGGTGCTATACACTGATCATATAAAATAACCAGTTGTGTCTCTGGAATATGATGCTTTCACGGAGTCTTTTGAATGGGATTTTTTCTGTGCCTTGCACTACTATTCCCTCGCCTAAAAGTTCTGAGACAACGTACACAATTAATGGTATCTCGACTGAAACGTATGTTTACTTGCTGGACAAACATTTACTGAACGCCACTAATTACAAGTTTCTTGACAGTGTACCGTTTTGTAAGACATTATTACAGTACAAGCGTCTGGAGGACGTATCCCGTACTCCGATTATTCAGAGACTTAAGTTTTTGCTGTTTGAATGAATCACTAACCTGTTTCTTCGCACCAAACTCATTTTTGGTTTTTCTGAATAAAATGGCCATTATCGTTAAACAGTCATCAAAAATATAAAAAAAAAAAACAACTGCGCCAAAAATACACATGTATGTGCATTAAGTATTATAAATATTAGTTCATGTAGAAATTGTGTCTTAACCGTCAAAAGAATGGGTGTAACTGTTAAGACATACAACAAGTTTTGTATCTTTGCATGCCTATCTTGAAACAGCAAAATTCATTTATTGAGCAATCAGCACCCGACAAAAAGAGAATTATTGAAAAGATAACAGGATTGTGAGTGGCTTTTTATTGCATAATTGTAATTAGACTGAGCTTCTTTAGGGATAAATGTCAGGGTGAAGGAAAGTGTGCACATCAAATTACAAAATTATGTAAGTTTTATTTTTACTCATATAAGAGAAACTGGAGGGTGTATCGCTTTCTAAAACTCAAATCAAATGGCCATTATAAAATATTTTTTTACAATATTCAGCTATACTCCATGACTGTTGGTAGAAAACGTTTTTGGCAATGAATATATTTAAGTTAAAAGATTGGTATTGTTTATTTTTTCTACAAGTACAAATGAGGACATTGACAACTTTGAAATTTCCTGGGTCACTTAGACCACTATTACAACTTTAAGTGAACTCTTTTTATTCTTTCTTTTGTTTGTCGCGACTTAAATGAAAGGACAAAAAACACTTCATTGGTCGGAACTGTTATAAAACCCAAGAAGGTTTATTAACACTAAACAAACATTTCCAAATAGAAAAACTGGTTGCGTATCAGAGCAAATGCTAAATGCACAGTGTTCTAGTGAACACTTCTGACCTTGAAATGATATAAAAACAGGAACAAAATTGACAATGTCACTGACAATATAATCGTTAAATAATATCAGAATACTTCAAAAACAAAGTAAAGTATGGTTAAAGTTTCAACTAAATGGCAACAAGTTAACCAGCAGGAAACATTCAAAACAGATGCTGCAATAGAATGTATTCTGCTGCGTTAGCCACTCTTCTCTACGTGTGTTTTATTCATGATTAATGATCGTCAAATATTTGCAGAACAATATTCACGTTAATTTGCTGTTGACAACACATTTGATTTTTACGCGATGTCTTTTCAAATGAAATCAGCATGAACCTATTAATAAATGAGGTTTTAACTGAAGAAAATTGCCATGTCTATATTTTATTTCCGTTGTAGTAATGAAACAAGTGTTCATTTTCGGAAATTAATTTCTAGTTAAAAATCAATGTCCACTGATCAGGACTGATTGTCTGCAGAATAGGTTGATTTATAAAATCAATATTATTTCGCCTATAGCTTCTGTTAATGCTTGACGAACATTTACACAACGTTACTAATTATCTTTTCCCTGACAATGTACTATTTATTTGTTACTGTCTCGAGAAAATGTTTTTTCTGGTTAAGTCCTGTGTTTTCGAACAAAAATTGTTAATAAAACTTACAATGAATTATCCAGAAAATGAAAATGTATTTCAGTTATCATATATATATTTTTTTCATAACATTACAACTCATATATACTTTGAGCAGAGCCTGTAAATAATATTACTATACTATTCTAAAATTAAGTCCAGACAAAACGAACATTCATGTATAGAAGACAGTTTAGTGAGTGACTTTTGAGTTAATTGGGCATTGGTCACAGAACAGTCTACCTGTCAGTTAACTTACTAGTTAGCCATTACAATAGTTTTACTCTTATTTTGTTGTATTCATGTAGATTTTTCAACTTTTTTTAAAGTGCAAATGCGTCGAATCAGAATACGAGTCATTTTGCAGCAGAGGCGCTCTGCTTTTTTCATGTGGAAAAAAACTTAAATGCAGACAAAATTATATTCGATATTATTTCATTGAAGAAAAGACGAAACCATCGTTGTCCTAAAAAGAACAAGTTAAGAATACGTTTAACATACTCTTTCGAATATGTATATAAATAAGATTTTGCATTTAGCCTACAGGAGTCTATAGATTTTGGCTTTTTAAAAAATCTGCTATTATAATGTGCCTTAAAAACTTCTCTTCACGTTTCCTGAAATTCTTGTATACTTTTTATATCTCTTAACCTTAGGGGAAAAAACACTTAATTTCAGTCACACACTTTTAAAATCATGACATAACTTGCAACATCTTAACCGTTAAGACATACAAGAAGTTTTCATCTTTGTGTGCGTATCTTAAAACAGTAAAACTCATTTATCATCTCGCCATAACAATAAACTTCTGACAAAATATTTAGTGAATTGCACATAACGAAGAAAATATTAGGCAAGATGTAAACAAGAAATATCTTTGAAAAAGATGATCGTCGTAGATTACGAAATTGATGTTCCTTAAGTGTATAGTTTTCGGACATTGGCAAATATTGAGCGCACATAGTTATCAAACGTCCCATTTCCGTAATGGTTTAGGCTATAAACGAAAAAAGTGTTGACTTTAATGCTAAAAGTGTCAATATCAATTTTAATGAAATAAATTAAATATTAAGTCATATTTATTATATTTTTATTCCATTAAGTATAATTGTCCATGGTTAAAACATTTTGATCTTTAATTTACGGCTGTTTTACTGTTATTCTTATTACCTTAGTTTTAGACGCAATTCGACTGACGATTACGAATTTTGCCTTAAATGTCATGACAACAACAATTTTAAGCAATGGCAAACTTCCTTCTTTAGCTGAAGATTTTGTATCTAACAATGTCATTTGTAACTTTTACGAAACACTATATTAATGGTTTCAATAAATTAACACCTTATTATCGGGATAGCTTTTGTTTTTAATCGAGAAGCATGATCCCTTATGGTGTCTGAAAACATGGCAGATCTGTCTGATATTGTCTCTGTCAATTCAAGTTTTATCTCCATAAATGACCACTTCTAGACACGTGCCATCAAACATTTAGTCAACACAGGTACATTTTACGTCCATGATTTTCCCTTGGTGCTCATTTTGTTTCCTCATTATGAAGCATTGTGATAACCATTTTGTTTGAACTTAGCAAAACACAATCTGCTCTAGTAGCCTTTGACTCAGTTTTCAGGGATTTCATTAAATATATTGGTATTATCAGCGAAATGAGTTGTACTTTGATATACTGATTTGAAATAATTCCAACTTGAAGATACTTCTATAATCATGTGAATGCGAATTCCCAACATTGCACAGGTCTTACTCTATATGTCGCCCTTAAGGGTTTAAGCGGAGGCCGAATTTGGTATGCAGTTTTGAGTGTAAGCATCAAAGCCTCGCGAAGTAAGTTAAACGTGAGATGATTGTGAGAACAGTTAAGATCTGCGGAAGTTATACAAAATAAATAACAAGACACTTTGCAACCCGCTTCGCCTTGTAAAACGTTAGTGGTAAACAACTAAAAATTTGCGTAGAAAAAAAACAGAAAGGTTCCCTGTTCAGATTAAAAATTAAGAACACCATGTATACCTCTACTTAACCAAACTATCAATACTATTTCATCCTTCTGAGATGTTGTCAAAGTATTGTTATTACCACTATGTATTTCAATATTTTCTTCATGATGAAAAACTTCTACTGGTCTTGTTCATAGTGTTCAAAGTATTTTGATTTCTTCTACAACAAGATACTTTTCCCACAGGAATATTTCTCCTGATCTTATTATGTACAAAATGTAAAAGAAAGGGTGATAGAAGTATGAAGTTATCACATTAGTAACAGGTTAACACTTGTGGAATCCCTGAAATGATAGAAGTAAAGACAAAATTCTTCTAAAAGTAGTGTGTATTCATATAAAACAAGTCTTAGGAGCACATCAATATACATTTTTTCTCGTTGACATTTCCTGGTTCCCAAGAGTAAATCTTTCCATGTGTCTATTCCAAGCCTGTATTGACAGTTGTCAGTACTTCTGACATGGGTTAATAGTTATATTGGTAGTCAAAATGACGAAGATATGTGTAAAGATTAATGATGAAATTACAGTGAATGTACAGCAACCATGTAAAGAAGAAGCAACACAGGGTTCTCTCACTCCTAAGATGGATATAAATAAATATAGACCTTCCGGTACAGTTGTGAATTATATTCATGACTGAGCCAGGTCATAAAAGATTTGTTTGGCTGTTTAACTATATTCAGTGAAGTTCAAACTTTATTCACAATAAATATATATAGGTATAAACATTGGGAATATTTGTTTTTCTTCAAGTACATTTAGGTGGGAATAAAAAAGTTGGAAATTTTCAGAGTCATTTGACTATTATAATATGACTTTAAACTTCACGGAAGTAATTTCATCAATTTTTAAAAAAAAAAAAAATATAAATGATGCTAAGTCATTTTCTAATTAATTATTCTAGATATATAAACAGTTAAAGTCAAAGTCTAAACAACGGTCAAGAATATTTATACTGAGAAAAAAACAGCTCTGTATGTTGCGTCGGTCAATAGACAAACTGCTGGAGCACTGCTGGGGCACTAAAGTAAATATATTAAGAATTTGTGCTTTCAAATCTTAAACATATTATTCCCTAAACGATTGTAAAAAATGTTATGTGTAATTGTTAAAGGAGATTTTTTAAACATTTCTTTAAATTCGATTTCAAATTCAAATACTAAACAAACATAACTTTCAAACGCAAAAAAAGACGACCTAATATTTAGTTTAGCAGTGTTCAGGACTGGCAGTGTCAAATTTTCCTGTCCCAAGACGCTCTGCAATACAAAAAACTGTAATCATGTCTCACCAAATAGTACTTGTCAGAGAAAAGGTTATTATCAACCTTCTGTAAGAGTTGTCCAGCTAATAAACATATGTTACAGTCGAGATAACATTGATTTTATACGTCTGAGGGACCGTTAGGCGATTAATCCAGATTGGTGTACAACGAATTGGACATGAAATTGAACAAAAACGTGCCGAAACATCTTAATTTCCGGTAATGTGCACTTGTTTGAAGAAGACACCGGAAGTGGAGCGTTTAAATGAGCACAGTCCCTTCAGTAATGGCATCGTTAATTATAGGAATCCCGCTGATTTATCTAAGAATGGAATAAAACAAATGTAAACATTGAATGTGTTTTGCTTTTAGGAGATTAAACGTGGAAATTCTTTTGCAAATTAAATGATCGTTGATTTTGATTGGAAGAAACTGTTAATTATCAAATTTACGCGCTGAGACCAAACTACTTTATGACGTAGTGTGTTTTTGACTTTTAACATTACTATTGTTTTATGAAGAAAACAAATGATTAAATAGATGAACAGAAGTAAATCGGTACAATTGTACTGCGTTTTATGAACAGGCTAATCATATAAGTACAGTTTAATGAGCTTTCAAAAGATGTCTGTTAAAAAAATAATTGTCTCCGTGATGACAAAATTTTAATGGCTTATTTCTAATAGCTCTTAATGATCAAAGTATTTTAAAACCATTAATTGCAAAACACTTTCCCCTGTAGAAATGTTATGAATTGTAGAAAGTAAAATGATTATAAAAGCATAAAACTGAAAATGTCAAGTTTTATACAAATTAACCTTTAGCAAACCATTGCCGCAAAAGAAATATAGAGATTCAATATTTTTGGTATAACCGACATCAAGTCAGCCTATTGGGAAATAAAATGTACATTGATCAAAAAGAAAGTGGAAACTAAAATATTATGAAGTTATGAAAAATCTCAACACAACAAACCACTTTTATAATCGAATTAAAGACATCAATTTCTAATAAGGAATATTTCCAATATTACCCAGCGATTTGAGAGTACATCTAAAACATAACTGTACTACTTGACACTATGCCGTGTTCTCAAGGGAGAAACATTTCTTGTCTTCATTTTTACAGCTGTGTGAACACTTATTAGAACTTGTAATAAATAACAAAATTCCAGCGCAATAATTTCATCAAATATAGCACTAGTTGCGAGTTATGGCCATTAGCTTCAGTTGTTCCTTAAAAGAGAAATGTCTATATCGGCCAGTCGATTCCATAAAAAAGACACACACACTCGCCGAAAAAATCATTGACATTCTGTTTTGAATAATCTGACAAGCATATTCTCACTTTTTATTTGAGTTACTTATTGTCATTTAACTTAGCATGTGCTCAACCATTCCATTTGATGTGTCTATTTTACTTAATCTAAATGCAATAAAACAGTTCAGTAAGAGAATATTGATATGATAAAAACTCACTTGCAAATGTTCCTGTTACCATCACAAATGTTAATTACAACGTGTAGAAGTGAATTTTATGGCTAGGTGTGGTTAACTGGATTAGATAAGGACTGGTATCCATAAAAGCTATCTAGAAATTAAACCACAAAGAAAGGCTTATTTGGAACTGAATGGAGCATTTGGTTTCAGAATATTGTACAAATTTGCGAAAACCAATACATGTTTTATTTAAAACTTTTCCTTCGTAAATTTAAAAGAGTATATTCCCATATGATTATTACACTAAACTCGTAAAACATTTAATCATAAACAATTGTTATTACGTTAGTATTTGTTTGCAATTTCACGTGCATATCCTGTCTCGATAGGGTCCGAAGAAGTTTCTAATTTAAATAATCTTCCCTTCGTGTCAGTGGACGAACGTGAGGCCATGCGCCGGAACGCGTGCCATGTTAATGGCCATTCTCTTATTTTGTAAAAATGATGAAAAGTGATGTTCGTCTGCAAGTCAAGACCAAAATTGAAGGAATCAATGTTTTCAGCGGGGAAACATGTGTTTAGGTAAATTTAGTTCTGAACATTTTCCAACCTTAATAAAGGGGTTGCTGACAAGATGTTAGTTTAATCGACAATAATTGATGTTTTATTGTCTAGGAGTCGGAAAACTAATGGCTACAAGGCTAGTTTGCTTAAACACCAAATTATATGTTCCACAAAATAGCTTGCGTGCCCTTAATCAAATGTCTGGGAAAAGGTCCAAAGTAATCCGCAATTTTATACCATCAGACATTAGGACACAATCTGATGACAACTGAAAACTAATGTAGGTAATTTATATTTGCATATTCTCCTGGTTTTGTTTCCCTGGCTAGCTTAGAAACTTGTGGATATAAATAAAGCACTTCATCTCGTAGTCAAAACAAATTAAATGTGGTGAATTTTTGGCGTGAAGTTTTTTAGCCGTGGTAATAGCGCATTCTGATTGTTTAGTCTTCAAGAAGTTCAAATATAATCTTACCGAGATGGAGCAATGAACAATACCCAAATACCTTACTTAGCATTCTTCTGTCTTTGACACGTGGTGGTTGAAAGGGTTAAGGTATTGTGTCTTATAATTGTATACAACTTTAGATCTGAAACTTGTTCAGAATGAAATAGATTGTAATTCTGATTGTGCTTTAAGGAAGAAAAGATAAAAAATCATTTTTTTTAAAGCTGCTTGTTCACAGATTTTCGGGCAAATTTAAAAGTTCAAAGTGACTATTGCATTACCCTCATCAAGATAATATGCAGTGAGGTATCATAGAAATCAGTAATTCGGAGAACATGACTCAAAATAGACCAAAATTACTTAATAGCGTGGTAACACCTTGCAAAACAGCATACTTTTAGAACTTACTCCTCACGTAGAACCATAATTTGATGCCAGCCATACCTCAGAGGTATTTTCTACCACACTTACTCTCCATATGTTATTGTTGGTCAAGATCCCAGAAAATTTAGTTTTGTCCAGATAACGTGAATGAGCAGCTGCATTCTTAAGGTTATAAAATCATTAAAGCATATCCTTATATAACTCTGTAGAATAGACAGGATCGTTTCAGTTTTGTTATAAAACTTTCTGATCATTTTTATGAAAGCATTTCGTTTTGTTGTTTATATTTCTCCATTTTGCGGTGTAGTTATCATAATATGCGGGTCCTTCGCGGAAATTTGAATACTGCAGATGAGTTTGACCGTACTGGAGGAAGCTACAAACACAGGTGTACAAAAGGCAACAACTCAAGATGTACCATGAAGTCGTACTTGCTTAAAAGAAAGAAATATATATATACCACTCCTCCGCAGTTACCTCACTTTGTTTTTTCCGGTATTTCTGGTGATTTAGAATGGCATATTTGTGAAGATGAGGGTATATTATCCTCTATCTGCGTACTCACTGACCGTTGATTTAATGACATGGTCCTAGTATGGACATTGCAAACCTTCCAGTTATAGTGTTCTCTGACATTTCCTTGATAGATTAATTCCCCACGCCGTTCATAAAGTAATATCAGTGGTCATTCGTTGTTGAGATTGCTTTATAAATTCATCTTGATCATACTATCCTCGATAAAGCATAAAGGATAGAATACTAAATAGCATTTGTGATGGTAATTATCATTTCACTGTAGCGTAAAGTGGTCAATTATTCGGATATGGCAACGAAGCGAGTGATCGTTTAGTTTTGACGTATCATAAATTGTCCAGAAAGGGATTTATTAAAGACATACTATCATTCATTACATATATATTTGGCTATCCTAGCTTTACTGACATGCTACACTGGGGACTAATATATTATTAACATCATTATTTCACAAAACGTTGCAACAAGGAGATCGAGATAGAACACTTTAAACAACACGGAGGAAAACAAAGTAACAGAGTTATCTCTCTTTTGTCAACCACATACATTTGCATTAATCGCCGACTCTTAGCGGTTGTAAATAACACAAATAATAGGAATATAAGGAATAACTTATAGATAGTATAAATCGCGCCTACACCTTTGTACCGTCTAGTTTTTTGCATTTCATAATATTCTTTAAATGTGAATCCCTGAAATGTTAACAGAAAAGAAATCTCACTTTGCTTTGACAACCAGCATGAACTTTTAAAATGACAGGCGTACAAGTAAAGCGAAATATATATTCTTATTTTAGGATGCATGTATTATATTAAATATACAAAAAAAATTGACAAGATACTTTTGAATATCACAGAAAATATATATTCCGATGTAATTATTTACTTCGGAACTCTTGGAGGTAGATTTGCAAATGGAGGCTCTATTATCAAGGGAGAGTAACAATACTTCCTTCCGCATCGGTCTGAGCAGCATAACCTCCCTTTACGGCTCTTCAAGCAGTCCCGGCTAGACTGACACTCATCCGGACTTTTGATGTAGACTGGGCACACACTGCTCCGTTCGTCAGTCTCAAATATCTTTGGACAGCGTGCTGGAAGGATGAAATAATCAATTGCATAAGACAAATTTATTTCTAAAACACTGTTAGAACTGTGTTAGATTTAACCCAAAATATTCATCGGAAATAAACAATACTAAATCACTGGCACCATTTAATGTATCTAAAAATTCTTATCTATATATTTAGCAAATTGACCATCTGTAAATTATGTTTAAAATCAAGTTTACGATAAAGTTTATGCAGTTTTCACCGTAGAATTTCACAATATCGACTTCTTTGTGTGTTTATAAGAAGTCGACCGATAGGCGAATGAATGACACAATATCTTTAGAGCACAATAAGACTAAACAGATTTTATTTCATTAAACATATTCTGATCTGCTGAAGTCGCTGGCTGAAAAGTAAAATACTTACTTGGAAACGGTGGTTTGATAACGGGTCGACAGCATACACCGTTGTAGCATTTGGATCCCGTCGTACATTTTGGACACTTCCCTGGCACCTCGAATTGTCCTTTTGGACATGTTGGCAATTTGTCGGGCCGGCAACACATGCCTTTGTAGCAGTTCGAACCTTTAGGACATTTTAGTGCTGGCATCTGTCCAGGCGTGATGGAAGGAACAGACAGGCATGTTCCAGGAACTTGAGTTTGTCCTTTTGGACACTTTACAACTGGATCTAAAAATAAGGATTTATAAACAGTGTTTGTGATGACTTAATAACTTAAATAACATCAGAAGAAATATTTGCCATTGATCAAAGACGTATCATCAGTATCAATAACAAGTAGAACAACATCGTCATCTTCAAAATCATCATCAGAACAACAATTCAATAGAATGAGTTGACGCAAAGTTATTTAACTTTAAATATTCATCATTATCACTGACGTTATCACTGTCGTCATCAAGTTATCAGAGTAAGTAGACTTTAATGCTTAAGTAATAGTTTAATTATTAAATTGCACTTGGTAAGTTTACGTTCCCTATCGTAATTTACACAGTCGGGCCTGCATATTTGATAAAATTAAACTTCAGATCCATGTTTTTGTCTTTAAGATAATCTCTTAAGAGAGAGGTCAGTCGTCACATACCAGGTAATGAGGAGCGGCAGCAAATTCCGCGGTAACATCTCGCTGAGTTAGGACATGTTGGGAACGGTGCTCTTCCGACCGGCGAGAATGTAAGATCCTCACATACACCAGGTATTTGAACTTCTCCCTTAGGACATTTAGGTTTCGTTACAATCCTACAGCAGATTCCTTTGAAGCACGTAGAGCCCCTAGGACAGTCCTTGAATGGAACTTTTCTGTCCGAGAGTGGTAAAATAGGTGAACATCTTCCAGGTACTTGGGTCTGACCAGTCGGACACTTTCTCACTGGATCTGTAAAAATATAGTAGTCGATCTGTTAGTGACATTTATCATCATCATCATCATCATCGCCTTATTCCTGCTGTTGTTGCTGCTGCTGTTTTATGTTAATAGTTATATAATTGTTATTTTTTATTGTAATTGTAATTATTTTTTATCGTTACTATTGTCATCACAATAAAGATTTCAGCTTATAGACTTCTTAACTCTCTCAGATTTAATTTCAAAGACAAATATTTACCTATAATTATGCGAGGTCGACAGCAAAAGTTGTTAACACAGTCATAACCGCTTTTGCATCTTTGTTCGCCAGGTCTCGTATTACACTTCCCACCACTCAGCCAGCCCCTGGGACAGCCTTCATCTCGGCAACACTGACCTAATCTGCAGCTGTACCCTTTCTTGCATTGCTTCTCACTCGAACAGGTCGGTCCAGTGCGTTCTGGTGGACAGACGGGCCTTATTTCACATAGGCACCGGCCGCCAACACAACGGGATCCTGCTGGGCACGGCTGTTTGGCGCTGCATGATCGCAGCTGAGAACCAAGACAGTTATCCAACGGTGGCAGGGCGGTAAGCACTAAAATGAGAAAACATTTTTCATTCAAATCTGTCCTTCCATTGTCAAAATGAGCGACCAGCTTCAGTACATTCATCAAAGCCAGGGTCTTGCAATACAAAAACATCGCGTCGAGTCACCAGTTATGGTGAAAAGTAAGACTGTTTTAACTCAGTTGTTCCAACGAAACTCACGGAGCTCCCTGGGATATCTGGAATCTTCAATTTCAATGATTTAAGCCATCTCTTAAAAAAGCCATTGTTCACCAAGCAAACATGGTCTATGCCCGTGCTTTAACAGTAAAGTCAATTTAGGGGTGTCTATGCCCTGGATCAAAGTAAAAGTTATCTAACGAAAATATTGCAAAAATGTAAAAAAGAAAAGAAAAGAAACCTAATCAAGGAGGCGTCAGAATACTGTAGACTAGTCCAACTAATCAGACTTGTCGAAGAGACATCGAGAAAGTGTCTTTTTTCCAAGACGTTACGGTTTTACAATAATGAACAAAAATGTCTGTAAAATGGGTCAAACCGTCAACGCCAAATTAATTAGGCTAACTGTCGACATAACGAGCCATCATATTTTGGAGGTTCACTTCAAAATACATACCGTATGTAAAACATAAGAAAAGAAGTCCAAAAGAAACTTTAGCTTCCATTTCTTGACGACAATTTTAGTTTTACGCCGTTAAAAAACTGTTCGTATTTATACCAGTATAAACCGGATGTTTACAGTTTTTGTTTCACGAAAGTACATGTAAACATTTTAATTTACGTAGGTGGTTAACGAGAAATGATTTTGATGGATGACGTGACGTCAACTGACGAACGACATAAACACTAACAGGTGTTTTGTCACTCTTTGTTTCATTTTCTTCGAATACGTTAATGTTTACTGTGTAAAATATATGTGTAAGACTCTCCCTCATACAAAACATAAGCAAATAGATAATATATTTCACACTGATGATTAGATTACTTGATAAAAGTGAACTTTGACCATAATGCAATAAAAAACATTTCATTCTCACATTATATAAAAATGACTATTTTTCAAAAGATTTAGAATGTTATGTTTTTAGCTCACCCGAGCACAGTGAGCTCATATTGAGCTTGTTTGATCGCCTTGTGTTAGGCCATCATCAACTTTTAACTTTCAACATCTTCTTGATCAAAGATGAAATTTGAAAGTATGTTTCTTGCATGTCCTTTTAATAAAGTGTTACAAAGAATTCCATTTCATGCAGAATTTCACATACACATTTTTGTTTTAAACCAACAGGTCCTGAGCTCTAAACTATGGTATGAATTACTGTTTTGTGGACCTCTACCGTGTCTGTTCAAACTATATTCCTATGGTCACTGTTAGCCCCGCCCAAACCTCATATATTTTTACAGAAAAATATATAGACAAATCTTTAAAATTATTTTTGTGTGAAAAGCTCAGATTTCTAAACTGTTTGCATAAAGGAATGTTTTGTAAAGATCCTCTAATCAGAAACAAAAAGGCTGAGACTTGTGAAAACAGGCATGTATTATGATTTAGTGAACTTCCAACAAGATTGTTGAAATTATATATCCCTGATGTATTTATTGACTTTAAACTTCAGATGTTTCAATCTTTAAAAATATATGACCAGAAAGTTAAGATAAGAATTTCGGTGTTTTACATCCTTCCGCCCTTTGCTCTGCGCGGACATAATACATAAACATCTCATTTTCTTTGAAAGAACAAAGTATTGCCATTCAGTGCGCCTCTCTCTTCTAGATCTATGATAATTTTTAAGTGGTGCTTCTGAATTTTTGTATGACTATTGTGATAACAGCATGCACAACAAAAACATATTTAAAAATCTATGACTAATTCGATACGTATAACCCATAATAGGACACTACATTGTTCAAGTGCTTACTCTTTAAACACAGAGTAACATCTAAATTTAGTAACGTCATGACGTATTTGACGTTGCGTCATCATAGATACAGCGTCGTTATAATCTTGTCTGATAACCTAGCGGATGGATGGTGACATGGTGTGCGAAGGTAACATCTAAATATATTAAACTTCTGTTCAATATTTACTAACATAACCCCTGTTCTGAATATTGTCTATTACATGCTATTTATACTGCTTCAGTTAAATTAAGATCAATCAGTTCATCTCAGAGAAGCTGAGTTACCATTTTCAGATATGAACTTATTATTATCATTTTAGAAAATATATTCTTTGGTAGATTTCTTCTAAGATTCTTTACTGAGCACTAGTGTTCAGTTGTAAAAAATGACTATCCACCAAAATGGTACAACGACAGCTCTGTCTTTAAGGATTGATATTAATACATTCAGTTTATTAGAAATATTTTTACTGACACTTTGACATTGGGTAACAATTTATTCAATTTCATTTACACTTAGATTATTTTACAAGAAATCGGTACACTCTACATTATAGGGTATTCCTTTTCAATCAGTCCAACATATTTAGCTGTAAACAAAAACAAAAACCGTTAGTTCGTTGAAATATCGAAACTAAAAACTGGTGACATGTTGTTGTCAAAAAAAATTAATATGCAAATAAATTTAAACAGAAAGAAGAAAAGAGAAGAAGTATAGAAACAAGCTATACAACATGTAATACAAAATATATAATACATTAATATTTTGTATTCATTATTTTCATTCCTTTGTTTGTGTGTGTGTGTGTGTAGGGAGGGGGAGGGGGTCTAACGCCAGATTCAACCAGCTTTTAGTCATATCCCGGCGGACAGTCCACCTAACAAGTGTTCCTGGGCATCAAATCAGTTTACTAACCAATCTCTCTGCAGTCTACTTTCTGCTCTCTAACTTGAATCAGAGGTGAAGGACACATGATCTTTGTCCGAGATTGCTTAAGACGGAGACATATAGCCGGCTCATTTTCATTCTTTTGAACCTTATTACTAGTATTGAAGAAACCGTCTAAGGCTGAAACACTAAAGATATCTTACAGAAGGAAATGCCGGTAACTGTGATCCGGTATATAATTTGTAATATTTATTTGTTTACTGTATTAAAACATAAAAGCATTTCTCGTGAAAATAGACAAAATTGCTAAGGAAAAAGAAATGGACTTGGGTCTATTTAGTTCATTATATAATGTTGCCTAGTTGTAAAACCATGCGCCTTCAACCATGATGTTTGAAATAAGTTACGCTTAAACTCGTTTATTTTACATCGATATGTTTCTTTTTTTTCTTTTGGCATTAAACACTTAAAATGTGTTTATTCGGAATAAAAGGCTACCCACACAAAAATCGTACAACAACGACTCACTATACAAAAACTAATTTTAATGCATTAAGTTTACCCGTTGTACTAAGAAGTTTCGACCAACACCATAACACCAAAAATAATTCATTCAATATCATTCACATTTACCAGTTCTAAAGAAAATGGAATACTTTTGATTTTAGGTATGCCTCTTTAATTTCTGATGGCATTCTGATAGAATAAGAATTAAATCGTTTAAAAAGATTTCACGAGTTTGTGTCTCATCATCCAAGAAAATTGGTATTTCATTCTTGGTAACAATGTGACAAATCAATTTGTTTACTTTCCTTCTATGTGGCATTGTAACAAATCAGTTTGTTTACTTTCTTTCTGGGTAAAATTGTGACAAATCAGTTTGTTTACTTTCTTTCTGGGTAAAATTGTAACAAATCAGTTTGTTTACTTTCTTTCTGGGTAAAATTGTGACAAATCAGTTTGTTTACTTTCATTCTGGGTAAAATTGTAACAAATCAGTTTGTTTACTTTCTTTCTGGGTAAAATTGTAACAAATCAGTTTGTTTACTTTCTTTCTGGGTAAAATTGTAACAAATCGGTTTGTTTAATTTCTTTCTGGGTAAAATTGTGACAAATCAGTTTGTTTACTTTCATTCTGGGAAACATTGTGATAAATCAATTTGTTTACTTTCATTCTGACAAATCAGTTTGCTTACTTTCATTCTGGTTAACATTGTGACAAATCAATTTGTTTAAATTCATTCTGGGTAAAATTGTGACAAATCAATTTGTTTACTTTTCATTCTGGGTAACATTGTGACAAATCAATTTGTTTACTTTCACTCTGGGTAACATTTTGACAAATAAGTTTGTTTACTTTCATTCTGGGAAATATTGTGATAACTTTCATTCTGGGTATCATTTTTGACAAATCAATGTGTTTACTTTTATCCGCGTCTACAATTCTAAAAAGGCTGATCCTTTATTTACAACATTACATTTATTTATTGCACACCACCTTCAAAATATTTTGACTGGGTTTATATTTTATCTCATTTCAACTCAAACTTCATTCGTCTTAAATAATTAAACAACGATAAGATATATTGCTGTTGACATATTGCTTTGTTATGTATTTGTCACAAAAACTTTCAATTAAGCAAAATCGACCATGTGTCCATATGTCTTCTGAAACCTCTACTTTATCTTTTTTCGATGTTGCAGAAGGGTAAAAGATCAGAAAATGTCCGATTCGTCGGGTGTACCGGAAACACAGATCAAGGGTATTCTCGAACCTGATCCATTCTGGGAAATAATCGAAAAACTTCTCCTTAATACGTCTCGTGATGAGCAGATGCGTATACGTCATAACCTGTCGTTATCAGCACTGTGTCGTGGTCACGCTGTATCGAGAATCCCGCGAGATAAAAATCCACAAAGATCAGACAGAATAAACGACCGAAATAATTCCAAAAATAATGGAAACCAAAAAGAGCTAAAGGTTCCGAAAAAGAATGAATCTAAATCAATTGACAAAACGGTAAAAGTTCCAAAGCGGAACGTGCGGCTGATTCGTAGCCAAAACTCGACTGCACACCAGACTAGAAGTGAATGCTGCATTTCGGACTCAAAAGTTATCTTCGTAAAAAATCCGGAGATTCCCGAATGTGAACGACTTTGGAGATTTGCTTTACAGAATAGGCAACAAAAGCAGGATGATAAGATAAACGAAATTGGTCTGAAATCAATACCTAGTGCGCGAAGCAATGAAGCAATATTTGAAGGGCTTAAGAAAAGACTAGAGGACGCGAGAAAACAGGAATATGAAGTTTCTACCAAGACTACAACTACCAAAGCAAAGCCAAACCGAAAAACCACTGAAGTTAAAAAGCATCATTGCGAGAGACAATCTAACAATGCACAAAAGTCAACTTATTTAAAGAGGAACAAAAACAGATCAAACACCTATATAGATGCAAGCGTATCCCCAGAGAAACATTCAAAGCCGCCATTAATAAGACAATATGTAAGTACACCAAACTTTGCACATGATTTCAGCCACAAACCTGTTCAGAATCTGGTGGAAGCCAGTGAAAGGGATTGTACAAAACCCATATCAGAACATTTTGAGTCTACGAAATCTCAGTACGACTGTGTGTTGAAGAAACGTCTGAGATGCGGAAACCAGCTGGACAGGCTAAACAGAGAGATCACGAGCAAGAAAATTAACTCCCGACTGGTGCTCTGTCGTGACACAACAAAGAAATACCTGCAGCTGAAGACTGATTATCTGAAACTATGCTATCAGGAGTCCTCGTTACGTCACCAGATAGCCATGTTACAGGCCGAGATTCACATGATGCAAAACAAAGTTTTCTATAAACGACCAGCCGCAGTAAAAACAATCACCTTCGATTCTAAATCGGCCCATGTTCCACATAAATTCACCACACAATCGGGTGAAAATGATACGAACAAAGAAAACAAGGTGTTACTATTCCCTCGTCTTAAACCACCAAAATCACTCGTAGTACCGCAGCAGAAAGCTAGTTTGGAACATTATTATGACCGCGGGGTACACAACAAGAAACCAGGAGTCCAAAGACAAGTTTCCACAATCTCGCAGAAATTAGAGCCCAGCGATGAATGTACTACTATAAGTTTGCCATGCATTAACAACAGCACGCAAGCAAAAGGGATATGTTCAATTTATTCACTTACTACATCACTGGATCCACCGCCAAAGAGGTAAGACAGTCTGACTTAGCATTATCTAGTACGACTGACCCACATATGTAAAATCATACATCTGATGAATCACTGACAGGCACTTCGGTTTTTCTACACTTTAATTAGTTGTCACTGTAATTTGCATATTACTGTGACCTTTTTGAAATTTTAAGTGAAGGATTACTAAAGTGGAAGAGCACTGGGCTCCTAACCAGAATACCGCTGGTGGGTACTAATACCGTCAAGATAAATTACCTTGACTACCACGTTCTTCCATTCCCTCGAGAAATGAAGCAGAAACCTAGGTTGCAAGAAACTGTAACTTTTAATGGAAATACGTAACTTTTCGTATTTGTTTTATTCTTAAACTCAGTCATCAACCAATACAAGAACAGTGCAGGCACAGTAGAATACGTGTCTAGAGCGGTTCCAATGTTCTGCTACCTGCACGTTGAGTTTATATAACAACGCGTTAAATGTTAAAATGAAAGAAAAAAAATAACGCTTTAAAAATAGTGTGCTTTGGAAAAATTGTCCATTTAATTTTGAAATGTGACTTAAACATTTTTATATTCCCGTTAATCTCGTCCCTTGTCTGCATCCAGACTGGGTTGGCTTGAAAAGTTTGGCATCAGTTCTTCCGACAAAGACAGAACTCGTGAAGGACACGCATTTTTACTGAATTTTATCTCATCACGTTTTGAATGCTGATTTCGTCATCTTGTAAACAAGACATGAAAACTAAAATTACGAAGCCTTTATCACTTTTGTTGTTTCAGGCAACCGAGCGTCTTGAAGCTGCCGGAACCAAGTGATGTCTATCACATGGAGACAACCCATCGCTTACCAAAGTTGTCTGTAAGTTCAAACACCTGCTTAAACTAATAAAAGTTAAGTTTCTTGAAATTGTTTTGTGTATTTTGATTTTGAATCCTTATAGTTCCACCATTTAGCTACTGGGGGTGGGGGTTGGGGTGGGGGGGGAATCCTAACTTATCAGGACATTAATTTGATATTTTTATGTCCCTGCTTATAATATTCACTTGAAGTTTAATTTTCACTTCGCTAAATTATCAGAATTCTCTTAATAATTATGAAACATTGACAAGAACTACAACATGCAACACCATGACTTGTAATAAGAGACCACGTGCAATCTTTTATCTGCATTTTCGAGATGGATTGTTGGTACTTTTTACTTGTCAAAAAAAATAGCTGAGGAATTTTTCATCAGGCTACATAGAAACAATTCAACTTTTGCAACATGTAAGCTACAAATGTCCCACTTAAGAGACTCATTAACCAAGAGCGTTTTCATATATAATTTATATAACCATATAAGTGAAATCCGCAGATCTGTTTATATTGTATACTAAGTGGATCTCAAGAGAGACGAATCTAGGCAAACCTGTACTATAGTAATACATGTGTATTTCATTTTATACTTATTTTAGCTCGACTGCAATTCAAGTTATTTCCAGCAGGTACATAGCGCTGGAGGCACCTCACTCATGATGGAGCCAGTCTGTTCTCAGAGACCCAGTAAAACCTATAACTGGTGCTTATTTACAGACGGGTGATTCAGACTTTCAAACTTCAGCTTGTATTCGAACCTGACATCTGAACAAACGTTGAATTTTCCCCAAGCTGTTTTTTCTCTAGTTAAATTTCAAACGGGGAAAACCTTCTAATTTTGGCTTTATCATACTCATTTTGAGTGCACTAACAAATAAATAGAGGATATTTGTTTGTTTTTGTAGAAGATGAGAATTTATTTCATTGAGTGAACACCATATGTGATATTTTCACGAGTGGCGCAGCCACGAGTGAAAATATCAACATATGGTGTTCACGAGATGAAATAAATTCCCATCTTCCACTAAAAAACAAACAAATTTTCTTTTTATTTTATGCCAACACGTCAAAAAAGGGTATTTTATGACATTTTTAATCAAGGCCTTCAATAAATTCCCCATGGTGAGCCCCAAATCAGTTGAATATGTAACGATTCGCCACAGTAACGATTCGCCTCAATAACGATTCGCCACAGAAATTCACGATTCACCACAAGTCAGTTAACGATTCGCCACAAAGTAATAACGATTCGCCACAGTTTTCAAAAGTGTAAGGAATACACATTTTAAACAATTAACGACTTGCCACAAAGTATTATAACGATTCATCACAGTTTTTTTTTCAAAATTGAAAAATAATTACAAATTGGTGAATTTGTAGATGTGTGTCATATGCAATTTACTTTGTCACATTTGTGTGCAATTGTATTAAATATTTATACTAAATAAATGAGTTACTTTGTTTTCTTAGTTTACATGAAAAATGCAAGTTATCTTTTAAGAAACTCTCTTTTTTCTACTGCAGACAAAGTCCATGTCCATAAATTGATTACGTTTAACCCCTTAATCTCACCGATGGATGACATATCTACACAGATACATGCAAGGTGAACAATCAATTGACTTTATTAAGTAATGGGAAAAGTCGACTCTTCGATGCATTGATAATATTTTACTTTTACATTCATATTTGTTTTTAATTACCTTTACTGCATATAACTTTTACACATTTTTGAAGTAAATATACATTTTTTTACAAAATACTTCACTTTTTTAAGTTCACTTAAACTGGCCCGTATATATAAACACCTTTGCAAGAGGTCACTGGTCTGAATTCCCCCTCCCCCCCGGACGTTATGCCTCTTTATATATTTTCTGCCCTATCAAATCCCCATAGCTCACAAAAATAATGTAAAATGTAAGTATCATATAGATTTAACACTAATTCTATTAACGTTCAATCCATATTTCTTGTACATAGGGTTTCTTTTGTTCATTATCAAAACAAAAAATAAATGATTACCAATTATATATAATTATAAGCTTTGATCTTAAGTCATTGATAAAACACACCTTGCGGGCGTTACTACTGTTATATGACACATTTAATAAACAATGTCCAATCAGCGCCTATATTAATGACATGATTATTTAATCAGCTTAGGGTCTTTCAAATAGAAATATGATCGTGACATTTCACGAGTAATAAAAATAAAGTACAGTAAAATACAATACCAATCAATACCTTTATAAATGACAAAGTAATTTGTTTGATTTACTTCACTAATCCCTTCAAATGAAAGCAGTATCGCCATCATCATAAAAAAAATCACACACACAAAATTTAAATTTATATGTGCATTAATTAATAAGAAAACCTTAAAATTAATATTATATATGAATTTCTATATAACGTTCTTTAAACTTGTGTCTTTTATGTGATGTTGTCAAGCCTATTAAAAACAGAACACATACACTTAATAAACATTTTCTTTTATGATTGTTTAATACAAAGTTTCCATAAAACTTCTCACATAGAGTTCTTATTGTCTTTTAGTAATTTACCATGTTTGATTTTGATCGAATTAATTGATAACAAAATAATAAATAGTTAAAACCGGGATATAACCTCATTACAAATGATATATTAAACATTTCAGTAGCTTCATCAAAATATATTAAAGACAAAATATATTGCTCCACGGAGCAAAGTTAAATAATGAAGCAAATAGAAACCAAAATTTCTTTTTCCATTTATTTTTTTCATCAAATTACCAAACAAATATAAATGAAAAACATAAGTACAACAAAATTATTTTGTTTTATTACTTTGTGATGAATCGTTATTTGTTTGTGGCGAGTCGTTATTACTCTGTGGTGAATCGTTATATGAACCTGTGGCGAATCGTTAGTGGCGAATTGTTATTGTGGCGAATCGTTACATTTTCAATCAGTTAATGCGTACTTTGGTTACTCAGTACAAAAAAACAGTGCAGACAATCTCCAATACATATGATAACTTTACTTCTGCTGAAATAAACTGAATACACTTTCATCAAATAACATTTATTTTTCTCTACACAGTTTATCAATATTTATTGAATTTTACTTTAATTATAAAAGCGGATTAATACCGAGTAATATTCAATTAATTGAATTGAAAGTCGGCCATATTGGATATTGTCCATGTGAGTTATGTAAACGAATCAGACATTTTAAATAATTTATGGCTAATTTCATCATTGTTCACAACTAGTTAGGCTCAGGAATTCAATATTATAATTGGATTTAACAAGGTAAATAAATTTCACTCGCTGTCACAGTCTGAAATACAGCGGATTCTCTTGTATTTACGTGGTGGGGAAATTCCTGAAGTTTCATCAAGCAGTAGTTCCGGCACAAACGGTGTATTATCAAAATGGTAATTTCACTGATTCAAAACAGTGGATAATCACTTTTATCTCACTGATATTTCCCTATATTTCATTGGTAGGCACAAAATAAAAGACACTATTCCCTGTATTTTCTGACCTTCGTGTGTCTATATTTACTTCTATCATACAAGAGTTCCTATAGGTATTAAATTTAAATTTCATTCCATTGGTCCAAATTCATCATTCTTTGAAGAGACGTTTTTCTTATCATTATAAGGTAATTCACAATTGACAGCTGAATGGTGTAATCTATTTACAAAATAAATATGACTATCTGTGTAAAGGTTTAAAAAATCACAAGGTAAATAGATAAGGTAAGAAACATATATGTATATGTTTTTATTTGTTGTATTTCTGCTTTTTGCTAAATGACTGTCTTTTTGTACCACTCCCTGACCCACTCCATCCCTCCAACCTGCAAAATTGTTTACATTTCTTAAGATAAGATTAAACAACTATTTCCTTTTGAAATTAATCTGGTAACATCCTTTGGTTCTGGTACAGATTTACAACTGCAGTATTTTACTCTGGCTGTGTTTTGCTTAATAAACAGTGACTGCCAAAACTAGAGTTAGAAGAACTTGTACAGTAGAATTGTTTTAGAAGGTAGGAGAGAAAAACAAAACAAAAAAAAGAAATCACTGAGACTCTGCTGTTTACTCAACAGATAAAATTTTGTATGGCATTTATAAATAACACTCTTTAACATCATTCACACTGGAAACAAAAAGCATGCAAAAAAAAACCATCTGATGTAACAAATACACTAACGTCTGAGATTTGTGAGTACATGTATTTAAAGGAGAATTTGTTAAACTAAAAGAACAAGAAAGTTGTGATCATTAAAAACAATTGTGATCATTACAAACAAAGCAATTACAATCCTGTGTGATATTAAGTATATATCATGTGAAAAATGCTCTAATTACACATAATAATGCTAAACTCAACATCAAAAGTGACAATGGCCTAAATATCACCTAGACTTAACCTGTGAATAGTACCAACCATTATGGTTTGTGCAACCAATGTTTGAAGAAAATTTTTCATGCTCACACATTGGTAAGCAAAACAGATAACTAGTCAGAGACAAAAACCCCCCAGACCTTTTGACCTTTTAAAGATGCCATAAACAAATATTCAGAAAGGGAAATTAATAATATTGCAGTTTTGCTGTCTTATCCCACCTCAGAAAACACACAGTCAAGCATCAACTACAATACATGTTGAACTATGAGACTAGAAAAACTTCAGCCAAACATGCAATCCAATGTACAGGCAGATAAGCAACAGGGATATGCAACAATTAACTAATCAGACACATGGCTGCCAATAAACAATTGTTCTCTGTTGTTAACGAGACGGCTTCTAATAAGAAAAACTTGTGGGATAACCATTTCTCTTTTTATGGTTAAAAGAAAGGCTGTTTTACTGAGGTACATGTTTTAGGATGCCAAGGACAACACAGTATTACTTTTCAGTCCTGGAGGTTTCGCAGAGCTGTCTTAAACAGAATGAGTAAGACTGGTTTCATATAACCAGTAAATGTATACACTTCTGCAGCACACACCAATCTTAAGCCAGAGTTAGATATACAGATACCGGCCAAAAATCACAATATAATCTCCATTAACCAGCAGTATGGGTGAACACATGGTCTATGCATGATATATGCACACCGACAACTGACAATGTCTGTGATAACACAGGAGCCTTAAGCTGTATTACTTTTTGGCCAGTATCCTACGAAGCTATTTCAAGAACTACAGTATATTTTGCTTTTATTTTTTACGGTACAACAGAATCTAATTCAGTCATGTTGACAAACAATTCACCTCAACAGTTTTCTTTCAAATCACTTCAGCTGAATGCCTTTCATCTAATAGTAGATCTTGAAAGGATAAAACTTTATGTCACATGTTTTAAATATTTTGCTCCAACACACTTCCTTCTTATATGATGTCCTTCCTTTGAACACATGTCTTAAATAATGAAAAACTGTCTCTGATCCAGCATCTGAAATAACTTCTGTTTGAATACTTTACTTGGCACAGCCAACTTTTCTGAACTTCCATTTTCAGTGGTAAGTACATGTTCATACATTGTATTATAAAATACTTTTTAAAATAAGCACTTTCATAGACCTACCAACCCAAGGGAACGAGTAGTTTCAGTTTCTAAAATATTCATTCTATTTACTGCCATTACAGACAATCTTTTCTGATACATCTGATGAAAACAATCTGCATAGATACGTACAGTATAATATTATATACTTTAAGGTTATTGTCTTTTGACAAGGGTTTCTTTTCATTTAAACCTGTCTCTTATTCTTTTCTGCAGTCTCCATCACATTTAAATTCCAGTATCAACTAGCAGATTTGAACTTTCCCATCACATCAGCAGCAATATATCGTATGTCCCTTTTCTCACAGTAAGTCCCACTCTTCAGCAACAAGGTATTGTATGTCCCTTTTCTCACAGCTAGTCCCACTCTTCCAATTCCTCTTCCTCCTCGCCCTCGCCCTGATTTTCTACAGGAGGTTCTACCATGCGTATATTATTCAGCAAGTCTCTCATTGCTTCCATTAATACCCCTACCCCTTGTCTTAACTGGTTCCCATCCACCCCACCTGCTGCTCCTTGTTCTGGTGCAGGCTCCTGTGAAGGCAATACAGTAGTTTGAAATTACAAAACATAACTTAAATGTTAATATCTGGCAGACAGATTTTTTAGCAATACAGATAAATGATTTAGTCCATGTGAAATGTTCAGAAATCTTGTGATTAAAGGTGTACTTATATTATGCCAGAAACTGGTAATTCAACATGTCTGGTTTCACACCTGTTTGCAAATTCTTGAGTCAGGTAGCTAGGCTTACCACTGTGACAGGCAGGCAAATAGAATCTACTACAGCCTAAGTCCGTTTGGCTTAACTATTTTCAACATCTAAATTTTTATTTGCCATATCAGTAGCAGAAAGGTAAAACTTAAAAGACTGACTATATGACCATATAGATAATTGTCTAGACCATTTACATGTAGCAGTAACACAGGGGTTTACACCACACAGCAACAAGACAGGGTTCTAGACCATATAGCGATGAGACAGGTCTAGCCAATATAGTGACCAGACTGGTCTACACCATATAGCAAATGAGCCTTGTCTAGACTATATAGCAATAAGCCTTGTCTACAAACTTACATTTGGGTTAAAGTTAGGCAGCAGTGAACGAAGGAACATTGACAGTGTATTGCCATCAGTCTGTGCTCTGTTTGGCCTGAAACAGTGAGATGACAGTTTCAAGTTTATCTGTTTACAAATATATGGAAACTGAGTTATACTTGTCCTGATAATTAATAAAAGCCCATGCGAAAATCATTACACTATCAATTGTTACAAATATAATGTATACACACTGACAACATCAAAATCTAACAGAAATTAGACAACATTGTCTTTGTCTAATATAAAGCACATGCTGAAGGTTGAGCATGAAACTATTGTATCACACTCTTCATTGAAATGCAGCTACAACAGTTTTCAACTAAACACTTGATGTATAAAATATACCTCGCAGGTCTTGCATAGGCCTCTACAGAGTCCAGTGGGGGTAAAGGGTCATAGCTTAACACAGTACTAGCCACATCCTGGAATTAAAATATGCATCCTGAAACACATCATACTCAAATAATCCTTCACCTGTATATGTACTGTAAGTCAACCATTTATAAACTTGATAATCTTGCTTAGCTGTTTGTTTATACTTACATATAATAATTATGATACTGAATCATTTGGGATAAAGTTATTGTTAAGATGATTGATAAGTGTATATCTCACTTGATGAACCTGGCAAATGTGATATTTACCGCAGCCAAAGGGTGAGGTACATATGAATTACACATTGCTATGTCAATAGACAGGGATATTCACTGATATTATACAGCAACTGTTTTATTATGTACACGTTTTATCCTTTTCCCTTAGAAGTGAGTATAATAATTCTTTAAATTACTTATTAAATGCAAATTTTCTTTTTTTGTCAGAAAAAAAAACTGTGACTGAATGATGTGTATAAAAACATACTGTATAAGGATAACTTTACCTGTGGAATTGTTGCCGTTGCCGAGGGGATCTCCGATATCAGTATATGTCTGTATATATTTCGGGGTGTACCTTTGTACCTTGATTGCCGCCTACAGATAAATTAACAAAGGGCAATATTAAAACACTCAATAAATATAATTAACACCATAACTATATTTTGGCTCAAAGATAAGCATTTTGTCAATTTTGCACACTGTAGCCCCACTGAATAAAGTTTCTAGTTTCCCACAATATGATGTAAGATAATACAAATAATTTTGAAGTTAAATCTTTGCAAGTCTGTTTAAAAGGTTACAAAACATCAAATGTTCAAACTACACTGTAACTATCGTATTTCAAATGTGTAAAAATTACCTTTGTTTATATGTTTCAATGCATGGGTCTTTCTTCTCCACCCTTTCAATCACATTTTTTACATTTCTTTCCAACCATTCTATCACCTCTGGTAGTTTCCAGCAAGAAAAACATCTTCCCGCATACAATGCTATCAGCTGTTTTAAAGCATCAGGTTGACTGCAAACAAATAATCCATTTCAATTTTATTTCATTTTATTTATCATTTATGAAACTGAACTGTTTTGTAAACAAATCATTAAGGTAAATAAAAGCAAAATAAAAATCACTACCATTTTGCTATGACCATGCTAAATGATAGTGCCTCGATTATTTTTTTGCAGTTGGATTTTATTGAGCTGAAGAGGGGAGGTGTCCATCAATCATGAAGAATTTTTAATACTCAATAAAAGTCTGTATTACAGTTTTAGAAGTTTGTATTACAAAGAAGACCTACCTATAGTCCGCTTCTTTAAAATAAGCATGTGAAGCTGACTCGTCAGCTTGAACCCCACACTTGTCCAGTAATGGGCACAACATGCTGGGAAACATTAACAAGCTGTCTTGAAGCTGAAAAATATCAATTCTTATGTACCATGTGTATGTTTTAAGAATATCTCCTGAAAGTATGACAATGAAAAATAACTTTAAGACTACTAATGCTAACTCTGTACTAATTGTACAAAAAACAAAACTAAATAAGATCTTTTAATCTGAAATCCAAATCAAATTTACAACAACATGTCTGATATTTAGAAACAAATGTAAGAATGTACCATTTCATCAGCTCTGTTACTCTCCCCTTGGTGAAAGTAAGCCAGTGGGAGGGAGAAGGCAAAATTAGGCAACTGAGACAAATTCCTGTGTGCCTGTAAAACAAAGTCAGGTTACTGAGATACAATGTTATGTTTCTATACACATGTAAAAGGTTCTGTAACTGAAACAAATGTACATGTATGTGTGCCTGTAAAGGTTAAAGCTGAAAAAACAGTTACTGTGAATAGTTCCTGTGGGACTAAAAGCACAGATAAAAAGTTGTAATACTAGATTATTACTGTAAGTTATTTTTGTGACATAGAAATATTTGCAATTTTGCAAACAAACCTTTTCATAAAAATTTACACCCATGTAAATTCCACCAAACAGGTAAAGTGCATATAAATTACAATAATTCAATTTCAGACAAAAATGAATTCCTGAACTTTTCTACAGACAAGATATCCAGAATCACATATCTGTGCACTTTTTTTAAATTTAGAAACATCCACCTATACAGAACCTTGCTTTTCAATATCACTTTTTTTTCAAGAAATCCTTTATTTGTATGCCCCTTTAATAACAAATAACTGAACCCAAAGTTCATTGCAAAGTGTTAGCCAGTAACACTTACCTCCCATTCATTATACAACCTGACTAGGAAGTCATACTCTCCACTTCTTACTGCATAGAAATCTATCAACAATATTGCACACAGGGGATCACTGTCTGGGTCCAGACTGGAAAAAAAACATGCCAAAAAAGGCAAATAACAAAATATAATACAAATAAACAATGAAAATACAATGAAACCTTAATGTAAAGAACACTAAACAAACAGTATTCAGAACTTTCTATCTCCCTATGAGAACACAACATATTTATTTGGCATAAAATGTTACATCATTTATAGCCATATACAAAATCTACAAAAAGACAGACAGGACACAGTCAAATGAGAAGTACATGCATAACATTTTTTTAATTAACAATTATGTTCTTGATCTTAACACAAAAACGTGTTATATATAATTACTAATAGTATTCAAAATATTTTTATTATTTGATGACATCAAAAACATAAATTTCTATTTTGTAAACCAGTGACCAAATTACAGTTTAAAAGATTGTTTTTTTTTAAATCAGTATACATACGGCAAATAAGCAAAAGTGTGGATAAATTGGTCTTTGTTTGTGGACTATTATTAACCAGGGATGTTTCTATTATTGACTGACCAAGTTAAAGTGTCAGCTTTTATCTTGTTGGTCGTCATTTTGAAGCAGTTGTCTGCTTGAGGTGGCCTCTTATAAAGATTGGCCATACATAACTGAATGTCTTTGCTTCCGTTTATTTCAACTAATGACTACATATAACACTTTAATCTACTTACCTTAGGAGAAATTTACTGAATTCTAGAGCAGTTCTGTTACAGCCCCTCTGTCCCATGGAACTGACATGTCTGAACAATGCTAAATGTAATGACCTGTGGAGAATAATAAAGATTGTAGGATCCTTAAAACTTCAATAAGGTTATGTAATGAGAAGCTAAAAACCTGAAAGCTTTTGGACTTTAAAAAAAAAATTAACTATTTTGTCAGTCAGACTTACACTCAATATTATTTATTTTTGCTACTTGCCAGCATCAAACCATTGTTATCTAATGGCAAAAAATAACACTGTTATACAGTACCATGTGATAAGGACTAATATACCCACTCCACACTCCAGCATTTTTATAACAATTAGGTAAACTGAATGCTTATTTCTTTTGAAATATCCAAGAATACAAATATGTCTTAAGATTTTTCCAGCATCACCTGGATTACCAAAATTTTTGCAGACAGAGCACATGATCAACTGTACCTATTTTCCCTGTATTTATATTCTAGTCTACAAGTCCCTGTGGTCATGTTAAATAATGGATGGAATGACATCTCCATGGAATAGAGAGCCCGCTCTGAAAACATGAAAAAGATATGTCAGCCAAAGTTTTGAAGAGGTTACATTCCATAGGAATTTTAGTATTAATAGTTAGTCAATTACTTTTTTTTGTATTTTGAAATGTGTTCAATTCTGTTCTAACCAGTATGTAGCATAAACATACTTCTGCAAACTTGTAAGTTGTCTTTGGTTAAACTTACACTAAAAATTTATTTTGAAGTTTCATAAAAGATTTTGTTTTGTATGCAGTGCTATTACACTACTGTTGTCTTTATATTGACATCATTATTATTAGATGAAGAACAACAGTAGGGGTTTATAGAGCTGGACACCTGACCCAGAGGTCACTTGATCAAATACCATTAAGGATTAGAATGCTTAAGGACATTCTAAATTCCACATTTTTCAATGCAAAATCTCAACCGAACACATGAAGCAGTCAGCAAGCAGGATTTACCACGTACATAAGCCGCAAAACTTCATTAAATAAATGCAAAATCAAGGAGTTTAAACTGAACATAACTGAGCTTTCAGAGTTGAGAAACACCTATGATGTTTCAGAAAGTTACAAGCATTTTTATTGTCTGTGTATTTTAAGATCTGAAAACTTTTTTCTCTCTATACAAATGAAAATGTTATACTAAACACTTGAGCCTATGTACCAATCATTTCGGCAGCCATATTGAGATCTTCATTCATGCGGAACACTTCACTTAGCTGTATCAATGCATCTATGTGATAAGGCTGCAACTGGAGAATGTTCTAAAAACCAAGACAAAACAACTGACAATTAAGAAATGTGTCATTACATAAAACTTACATACTATAAAATATATGCAATCTCTAGAGTTTAATTTAACTGTTTTAATACTCTTAAAACACCATATACATGTAACTATTAAGTCTGTATAAACATTTCCTTCTGAAGAAAACAGATTCAAGATATAATAATACAGCACGGTGAGGTGCTATTTCATTTTACTAGGTATGAAAATATTCACAATTTGAGGCATTTTAAGACCACAGCCTTTACAGACCATACTTACACCAATATTTTGTGGGTTAAGAGATTCTACGGCATCGTAAAACTGGAACTGAACCTTCTGATACTGCTGGTTGTGCTCAAACAGGAAGTATTGATAAATATCCTTTGTTTCCTTCAACTTCATTGTTAAACCTGTAAAGCAATATTGAATTATAAATTTACTTCTCCTAGTTTTCTTTCAAGGAATCTAGAAAAAAAATTAGAGCCATGTTACACATGGTTAATCCCCCCGCCGGGAAGAAGTTACCTGAAGGCTGTACTTTCAAAACCTACATGTAATAATGCGCATATACAAGGTAGAGTTATTGTTCTTACATACAGCACTTCCTTCTAATGTGCTCTTTCAGTGTATAAAGTTTGAAAAAAATCACTAAAGTACTTTTAGAGTAATTCTTTGGACAAACTTGGGACGGATGGATGGCCGGACGGACACCATTTCTAATATCCCCTCCGCCTTTGGCAGGGGGATAATAAACAATTAAAAATCCAAAAGTATAATAACTTTTGTACAAACTGTAAAGCATAGTCAGTCAACAGCTCAACTACAGTTTGTATTTAACTGTACAGTCTGTTAAAGAGAAAACACAGACAGTGAAACAAAAAAGAAGGTAAAATTGTTTCCATTTTGAGATTCTGCACAACATGTATATATTTTCATTTTCATTTTTAAAAATGCATCATAATACCAAATGCAAATTACCTGTTCTGCCAATAGGAGGCCAGCTGTCAGTTGGCTGTGCCATCCAGGAGATTTTCTGACGTCTCCTGGTCTGGCCCCTTCTTCTCCTGAATATAAAGAAAAAAAAAACATTAACAAAACAACTAAAAAACTGGTGAGGACATCATTTTTGAGTAAGATTTTAAGAGTATCTCTATGGTCAAATATTGATTTTTTAATCAAATGCATGTTTTAATGCAACAACTTTCAAAAGAAAATATTAACTGTTGTATGGCAATTAAAATGAATCACAAAAGTGGCTTATCAAACAAGTAATATGAAAAACATCTTCTGTAATTATAGCAGGACTGTTTTGAATAATACACAAGCAAGTATAAGGAATTTTATCATTTAGTCAAACCATTTGCTATATCATACAGGTATGTGTCTTACAGCCTTTGAAATTAAGAATTTACCAACCTTTTTCACAATTAAATTCAGGAAGTTTTCATCCTGTTAAATTCCTGTATACATTATTCACTATTAAAATCTTGCCAGCATTTCACTTCAAAGAATCATATATTTTCTAAACCTTATTCTCACTGTCCACCTTAAATCCGTACTATTTAATTATATACTCATTTCAATACATGACACCTACCCTCCTCCTTCCTCCCGTATTGTCCGAGATCCAAAAATCCTTTTCAGCTCATTTTCAGGATTAAGATGTCTGTAAAAAATTAAAACCCTGAGGTGTAATCAGTTCAATAACATTCTATTTCAGACAGTGTATAAACAATATTTTGAAAAAATAACCTTAATAAGCTTGTCACCTTGATCAGGTCTGCTTCTATGTCAGGGACAATTGTACCAATCAAGTAACTTCTTCTTTTATGCAACTTACTAAGCTAACCATTCAACATTATCATTTTCAAATATTCAAACTGGTCAACAATGTCTAAGAATTTCATTCTTATCTATGCCATTGATTTCATCCAAAATTCGAGTAACACAAGCCAAAAGCAAAGTCTTACTGATCCAATACCTAGAAAAATATGTTAAGTTTTAAGAAAAATAGACAACACTTCTGACAGTTACTTGAAGCAGTACACTCAACGTAAGAAACATGAAGAACAAGAGGGCCACGATGGCCCTAAATCGCTCACCTGAGCCTCATTGCTCATGTTACAAGTATCGTTACTGGTTGTTATGGGTGTTCGTTGTTCGCAAGTTGGAATAAGTTTGCAGTAAGTTTGAAGACTCTGGGTGTAATGGTACTTAAATTTTCAAGCAGAAACATTTTAACTCTACAGGTCCCAGTGAACTTGACCTTTGACCTACAGACCCCAAAAACAACAGGGTTCTTCTAATATAATTACCCTATGAAGTTTGAAGGTTCTGGGTGTAACGGTACTCCAGTTACTGAGCAGAAGTAGTTTTCACTCTTCAGGTCCCTGTGACCTTGACATTTGACCTACTGACCCCAAAAATGATAGGGTTCTTTTACTGAGTAAAGACAATCAAATTATGAAGTTTGAAGGCTCGGGGTATAATGGTACTCCAGTTACTGCGCAGAAACAGTTTTCACTCTAGAGGTCCAAGTGAACTTAATCTTTGACCTATGGACCCTAAAAGGGTTCTTCTAATACAATTATCCTTTAAAGTTTGAAGGCTCTGGGTGTAATGGTACTACAGTTACTCTGCAGAAATACTTTTCACTCTACAGGTCCCTGTGACCATGACCTTTGGCATACAAGCCCCAAAAACAATATGGTTCTTCTTTTTAGTGAAAGCAATCATCCTATGAAGTTTGAAGGTTCTGGGTGAAACGGTACTCTTGTTATTGAGTGGAAGCGGTTTTCACTCTACAGGTCCCTCTGACCTTGACCTTTGACCTACTGACCGAAAAAACAAAAGGTTTTTTTTTCTACTCAATAAGGGCAATAACCCTGTGAAGGCTTTGGGTCAACTGGTACTCATGTTATTGAAAGAAAACAATGTGTGACAGACAGACAGACAAACAGACACCCATGGACAGGACAAAAACAATATGTCTCCATCAGAAGGGCGGGGTGGGGGGGGGGGGGGGGGGGGGGGAAAGACATAACAATGGTCTAGCCCTTGGTGTTTCAGAGCAGCAGATTTTTTCAGTTTTCCCTATATAAGTCCTTGTGTAAAATCAAATGACCCCACTTCCCAGTTTTGACCCCAGTGTCATGATTTGATCAAACTTGTTAATTGTCCACTAGACAATGCTGCACACCAAATATTTAAACTCTAAGCCTTTTGGTTTCTGACATCCTATATAACTCTATGTAAAACCTGTGACCCCTGGCGCGGGGCCTTTTATGACCCAAGGGCTATGATTTGAACAAACTTGGTAGAGGTCCAATAGACAATGTTGAACACCAAATATCTTAACTCTAGGCCTTGTGGTATCTCATCTGAAAAGAAGATTTTTAAAGTTTTTCCTATATAACTCTATGTAAAACATGTGACCACTGGGGCGGGGCCACTTTTGAGCCAGGGGCCATGATTTGAACAAACTTGGTAGAGGTTCTCTAGACAATGCTACATACAAAATATCTAAGCTCTAAGCCTTTTGGTTTCTGATGTGAAGATTTTTTAAAACTTTTTCCTATATAACTCTATGTAAAAAAGTGACCCAAGGGGCAGGGCCTAGTTTGACCCATAGGCTATGATTTGAACAAACGTAGTAGAGATCCACTAGACAATGCTACACACCAAATATCTAAACTCTAGGCCTTGCGGTTTCTGACAAGAAGATTTTTTAAAGTTTTTCCCATACAGCTCTATGTAAAAAATATGACTCCTGGGGCGGGGCCATTTTTGACCCAGGGGCCATGATTTGAACAAACTTAGTAGAGGTCTACTGGACAATGCTGCAAACCAAATATCTAAACTCTAGGCCTTGTGGTTTCTGATTAGAAGCTTTTTAAGTTTTTCCTATATAAATCTATGTAAAATCAACTGGCCCCTGGGGTGGGGTCAGTTTTGACCCCACGGTCATAATTTCAAAAAATCTGGTAGAGGTCCACTAAATGATGCTTCATACCAAATATCTAAGCTCCAAGCCTTGAGGTTTTGGAGAAGAAGATTTTTAAAGATCCAACTTTTAAAATCTATTTTAGCTCCAGTGAACCAGAAATGCAATGGACCAGAACCATTTGAACAATCTTGGTAGAGCTTCAAGTAAGGAACAGCCTAGGCAAGTTTCATTAAATTTGGCCCATTGGTTTCAGAGGAGATGTTGTCCGAATGAAAAGTTGACGACGGATGGAGGGCGACAGATGACGGACAAAGACGGATCAGAAAAGCGCTCAGGTCAGCTAAAAAGCAAAACATTTTTTCATCCCACATATAACTGGTAAACTTCCAAAAGTTCTGAGGCAAACACCCTTAGATTCTTAACTATCAGATATATTTAGGTAGACAGTCAAAAACATGACCTAACTAATCATAACAAAACAAAATTTCAGTGTACAACAAAATCAATCTTCAATCTCTTCTATTTGGTTGGGCAGGAGTAAAAAAGATTCAATACAACAAAAATTGTTATAATGCAAAAAATGATCAGATTCATCACCATCTTTGATATTCAAGAATACAAGATTTGATATAAAATTAACACTTACTTGTGCTCCACTGTAAGCAAAGCTTTATTTGCATTGAAGTTGACATCAGCTGCTGCAGTGATCTCCCCTTCTCCAATATTGCCATTATTCAAAATTCTGTTCACCTCACGTAAACTAGCATCTATCTCATCCTCATCCTAGAAAAATTGTACTTGAAGAATGGTAACTGCTTCATACTTTGGTTTTTAGAATACCAATTTTTTTTAACACTTGAAGTCCCTTCTTTCATCTTTTGTTCTACTTAAAGCTACAAAAGTATCAGCTGTTGAGGGGCAATTCAGACTTCTGATCAGGAGGCTGCTGGTTCAAATACCACCAGGGGTTAGATCTCCAGTGAATTTCCACATTCCACACATTCAGAGCAAGAACTGGTTTTAACCCAGGTAGAATTCACCCAGCAGGATTTATCTATTTGCAAGAACTTGTTTCCTTGTCAAAATAAAATATATACAGTCAAACCCCACTAGAGCAGCTAGTCATGGGAAATTTTGCTGCTTTTGCAAAGTGACCACTACTCTGGGGTAACCCTGTGTAACTTTGAGATTACAGTGATTAATCAGTTAACAATAACAACTTGATCACTTGGTAGACAGATGTTTTCAGTGCTTGAGTGAGTCTTGAGAGTTCAAATTCTTTCTGTGTTTAGCCTAGGTAGAAGAAGTTATAGACAGAAAATAAAGGAGTTATGTTCAGACAAACAGTTTCTTACACTCATGTACTGGAAATTGCCAATAATTCTGCAACAGTCCAACAAAGTTCAAAGACAATTCATTTGGATAAGTAAGTACTTAACTTACATTTTTCACCAGATTATCTGTACCTCCTGCTTCTTTTCCCTTTTTTCTTTTCTTCTTTTTTTTCTTCTTACTACTTGTCTGACTTATAACTACTTCCTGCTGTGTATCAGCATCTTCCGAGATATTATCATCATCAGCTATATGTTCCTCATCTTCATTCAGCTAAAACATAAGCAATAATCTTGTGAAATACGTATAAAATTTGCAGTTCTAAAATCAGATATATACAATGTATTTTTACTGATTCACAATTTAGTTGCCATGATATGTTCTTACACATCACAGAAATGATGAACAGAAGATGCTGGCAGCTTAAGTTCTACTGACAAGATTTCTATCAATCTTCCTTTAATATCAAAACCTTCGCTGAGACAAAGACATTGTATTTTAAGGGACTTTGTACAGACTGGATTTAACTACCTCACCACCTATAATTTTGAAATATACTGTTATCTTTAAAAAAGCATTCAATTCATTCTTGTGACTATCTTTGCACCTGGGATTTGAAAATGTCTTCAGCTGATTATTAATTTTCTGCCATTCACAAGCAATGCTACTAATATCACTCGCATTAATCATATCATAAGCATAGGTGACAGTATCATTGAGCATACAACCCCTAAAGACTAGTCCAACTAATTATATGCAAGTCGAGATATTGTGTGATTTTTTGTATGGGTCAATTTCTCGCCTCCCCGAGATACTGACCCATAGCGAGATAGCGAGATTCTGACCCATAACAAAAATCTCTCAGAATTTGCTCAAGACGATTTACCAACAAATCGGTAACATGACAAATCAGTAACATGATTTTATATAATAAAAAAAGGGAGAAATCAGTAAGAATACAAATATTGTATGTACCAATAAAGGTGATTTTAAAAGTTGGTGTGAAAAGGCATATTGGGGTACACTGCTTGTCATAGAAAGGTGCTAACATCACGTGTCGGTCATTAAAGAAGTTAGGTCTATTAGTTTGTCTCAGAAGGTAATTATATAATTTGTGATTGTCATGCAATTATCATTATTTAAATTATTAAAGTATTCTAATCATAGTTACTTTTAGGATGAAAAGAAAAAACTTTGTGATAGCGCTTTTATGTTTTAAATTAAAGAAGTATGTTTTTCACTTGTTTTCATCGAAGACAGATTTTTAAATTATAACTGTCTCAGCAATGTTCTCCATCAGTCTTTTGACTAAGCATGGCAGAACACCAATTAAAGTAATCTCAGTCATCAAAGGTGCTATTCACACCTACTCAATCACTTTCTCTGACGAGCAGTGCACCCCATGCCTTTTTACACCTACTAAATCACCTTTCTTGGTACATACAATATTTTTATGGTTACCAATTTCTCCATTTTTTAATATATAAAATCATTTTACCGATTTGTCCTGTTACCGATTAGTTCCGTAACAGCTCAAGACATCACTTTCATAATTTTGACTACCTAGAGACGAAAAAAAATTTACAAATAAATATAAATTATAAGTATCTGTATCTGTATCTGTATCTGTGAGGGTACGTCGTAGAGACCAAAATCTGGCTTTAACACGACGGTGTAGGGAGTGCGCCTTAGTCACAAAGTTTTATAGAGTTTTTAAATTGTTGAACTGTTGATGAACACACTTGAGAGTCACTTAATTTATTCCAGTCTAACACTGTTCTGATGAAGAAAGAATTTTTGTAGTTTTCTGTTTTTACATATACTGGTTTGTAACACTTTTGATTATTACACACAGATTTTTCCACAATGTTATCACTTATATGGTCTTTATACGATTTAGCTCTTACAGATCGTCTAATGCCCTGAGGAGTTAGGTATTCCCGTATGTTAATTGCCGGTACTTGCCCTTCCACTACCTTATACATGAAAGTAAGCCGGTGTAGTCTTCTGCGCTCTTGGAGGCTTGGTAATTCCAATTGTTCCAGCATTGATGTAACGCACCCTGGATCCCTAGAAGTATAGTTATTAGTAATAAATCGAGCGGCTTGCCTTTGTATACGTTCAAGTTTATCAATTTCGTTTTTGGTATAAGGGTCCCAGATAGTGCATCCGTATTCTAATTTGGAGCGGACTAGGGCTAGGTAGGCATTTTTGCGGCATGGTTTAGGACAATGGCGTAAGTTCCTTCTTAAGAATCCAATAGATGAGTTAGCTCTTTTACAGATGTTACTTATATGTGTTGACCATTTCATGTCATCCGAGAAAGTGATTCCAAGGTAAGGATTGACTTGAACTTGTTGAAGTATGTTGTTATCAATGTTGTAGAAATGCATCGATTTTGACTTCGAACTCAGCAGGTAACATTTTTTTGAGTTAAATTTCATCCCCCATGTAGATGCCCAAGTTTGGAGATTGTCTAGGTCTTTTTGAAGTTGGAGATGGTCTTTTTGGGACTTGATCTGGCGATATAGTAAAAATCATCAGCAAACAACCTCACTTGTGATTTTACATGGTCCGGAAGATCGTTAATATGTAGTAAGAAGAGCAATGGTCCGAGCACTGTACCCTGTGGGACTCCAGAACCCACATTTACTGACGATGATTGTTCGCCTTCTACGACTACACTCATCTTGCGCTGCATCAAGAAGTTGGCGATCCAAGTATGTAAGTTTCCTCTGACGCCATAGGAGTGAAGTTTATGAAGAAGCTTTTTGTGAGGAACAGTATCGAAAGCTTTACTAAAGTCCAAAATGATGGTGTCTACTTGTGCGTTATTATCGTACATGGATAAAAGATCATGAGTGGTGACAATTAGTTGTGATTCACATGAGAAGCCGCTTCGGAATCCGTGATTCAATGACGTAAGTGCTTTGTATTTATCCAGATGATTCAAGATGTGCCGACAAATAATGTGTTCCAGTAGTTTGGAAAGAATACAAGTTAATGATACAGGTCGATAGTTTTCTGGGAGGTGTCTGTCCCCTTTTTTGAAGACTGGTGAAACGAAGGCATTTCACCAATCGGAGGGTAAATTTCCCGAGTCGGTAGATGTTTGAAATATAGTTGAGATTGCTGGTGCTAGTTCTTCTGCACAATATTGAAGAACTTTTGTTGGTAATTCATCAGGTCCGACTGCTTTAGATATATCTAAGTTCTTAAGAAGTTTAAAAACGCCACCTGTTGATATATTTAGGTTTGGTAATGTTTCTTCAATACGAGTAGGAATTTCAGGTAAGTTCACATTTTTATCTTCCTTGGTAAATACTGATTCAAATTGTTTTACTAGAAGTTCTGCTTTCGTTTTACTATCACAATTTAAGTGGCCTTTATCTTTGAGGGGAGCAACACCAATGTTATCTTCTTTTCTTGCTTTCACATAACGCCAAAATGGTTTTGTGTTATTTGTTTTAAGTCCTTCATTTATTACGTCATTCACATGGTTCCATTCTGCTCTTCTCAGTTCTCTTTTACAATGCTTTTGAAAGTCTTTATATAAGGCCCAATTTCTTGTTGACTTGGCTTTCTTAAAAAGTCTGGCTTTCCGTTTCAACATTTTTTTAAGTTTTCTGGTCAACCAAGGAGATGAATTGTTCGATTTCTTTTAGATGGAATGTTCTTGTTTATTGTCTTCTTCAAGTTGGACTTAAATAAATCCCAGAGTTCTTCCACTTCTGAACCTTTGTTAGCCAGGGAGGCTATATTTGATGAGATGTTTTTACAGTCAGATTTTATTTCTTCCCAGTTCGCTTTAGAATAGATAAAACATTTCCGAGGCTTTTGTTTTATATAAAAGGGCTTAGTGTCAGAGTCAGCTACTACAATGGCGTGGTCAGAGATCCCCGGAGCATTTGTCGTAGATTTTATGAGTGTGGCATTTGATGTGAATATAAGGTCTAGTAAGTTATTTTCCCGGGTAGGTTTATCATGTACCTGAGTTAAATTAAAGTCTGTAGTAACATCAAGGAGGGCTTGTTGTATATCCTTGTCCTGGGTGTTTCTATTAACTGTTAAAGTGTTCCAATCAATATCAGGACAGTTGAAATCTCCAGCTAGTATTATATGTTTTTCTTTCCCCTTGGTGGTAAGTTCTAGTGATTTACGGAGTTCAGATATATAGTTTAAACTTCTATGTGGCATGTAAAATGATGAAATGAGTAGGTCTTTGGCTCCTATCATTTTAACTTTTGTCCATTCAATTTCACAATTAGTTACAAATTCTGGTTTTTCTTCTGAAACAAGGTCTTTATGCACAAGGATAAAAACTCCTCCTCCTACAGTGCCTCTGTCGTTTCTATAAGAATAATAGGTGTTTGGAAATACTTCACTAGATTTAATAGCATCTGTTGTATCTGGTTTCCTGGGTTTAATCCCTTTAAGCCATGATTCTGTTCCGCAAACAATGTCTGGGCGGATATAATTTAAAACCGCTTGAAACTCAGCACTTTTGCCCCCGCGTATACTTCTACAATTCACATTCATGATTCTTAAATTTTTCTTTTCCGAGATACAGAATAACGAAGATGTATTTAAGTGTGTATTGTCAATAGATGGTGCTGTTTTACTGTTTATTTTTGATGACATACTATATTCCGCTGGACTACTAGCATGGAGAGGACTGAATGGGTGTTTCGATGAGATGGAGTCAAAAGTCGAGTCAAGGTTTGACAATGGATCAAAAAAATTACTTGTTTGTAGTTCAAAACTTCTGAATGTAAAACTTGATATGTTTATGCTGTCACATTTGCAGCACAGCCATTGTATGTGAGAATGTTTTTCTAATAGTTCATAATCTGCCGAGCACAATTCAATACATGATCTATGATGCCATATATCGCAACCATCACAACAAATACCATTCACATGTTCCCAGGTAACAGGTAGGTCACATAGTCCACATGGGAAAATTTCTGCATTCTTTACTGGTCCAGGATTGGCTTCAATGTCGCCACTTAAAAGGATTATGCATATAAGAAGTGTTTTTCTTGGTTGTTGTGACGAACTGTTGAGGATCTGATTCCCATAAAATAATTTGGCTGGTAATTCCAGCTAATGTGAGTCTATTAATATCAGGTTGGTCAATTTGTATTATTCTAAGTTGGCTGATGGTGGAAAATATGAAGACAAGTGTGAAAAACACGTCAAACTTCTTGGCGCCCATGTTGTTCAAGGTGGGTGGGGTAATATGGTAGCTTCCAGGCAAGCACCGGACGAGAGAGGGAAATTAACTCATGATGGAACGGACTTTTTCATGTAGCAAAACTTGGATGGAGTCTATACTTATCACTTTTATGGTAAGTAAAAAGTTTTTTGGTTTTTTTTTCGTCTCTTAAGGTTGAATGCTCAGTGATACCAGGGATTTAATTTACATTAAAGCCCTGGTGATACTGTCACCTGTGATCAAAAGCACACATACCAATTCAAACAGATTTTCCACAGCAGGTTTCTTTTTCTTATTTTTCTTGTTTTGAACTTTAACATCTGTCTCCTCCTCTGATAGACTTTCGGGCAAGTCAAGAATGTCTAAATCATTCTTCTGTAATTTTCTTAATGCTCTGCTTGACATTTTCACTGAATTATTCAAGTCATCGTTAAATAATGAAAATAAATTGGTTATTTTGTGGAATATTTCACTTTTGACATGCAAACCGGAAATAGAACTGATTACACTACGAGTTGACAGTTTTAAAGAATATATTCTCAACTGTTCAGATGCTAATGCTGAGAATTAGGATAAACAGACAAAAAGGACATTAGCTCAAAGTGAACACCAAAACATAAACAACAACAACAACAAAAGATCTAAATGTATGGTTCCGTCAAACATAAAACTGACTGCGCCTAGTATAAATGCATTCATATTAATTAAAACAAAAATCAAGGACAGAAAAATGGCAACCTCCATGAGATGTCATTTGAAGAAAATGTGTAAAATGTCGGTTTATGACAGTGTCAGGAACATACGTTCTGGTGTATATATGCAACATGATTTTATGGAAACAAAGATAATGAAAAAAATAATGAAGAAATCTCAAAGGTAAAAATATTAATTGGTGTATCAATTCTTTGGCAAGGGAGGCAACTAGTTCATAACAAAACTAGTACCCGGATTGACACAGTTTCTATCTATTTTAGTTTTTATCATTACTACAATCAATTACCAACTTCCCAAGATAAGGTTGTTAGGGATAGTGCAAGATATAGAAAAACAACCCTTTCCACTGACACCCATGATGCTCAGTGTAAGCACTGTAACTGTACTTAAAGCAATAAAACATGGGGCCTTGATTTACCCAGTAGTGTTATTGAACTGTTGAAGGAGCATTGTATTGAACTCACAACCCAAAGATTACTAGTCCAGTGCATTACCCGGCCCAATTATCCACCTTTTGGTGTTATGTTAGCTGGTCTTATTTACAGTTTAGTGGTGTATGCTTCAAAAAAAAGAAAGAAAAAGTTGAAACCTTCGCTATTAAAACTGTTGCATTAAAGAATTAATGCTATTTCAGTTTTCATTCTTGGGCAGGAAAAAACATTTCATAGAAGAGGCATTAAAAAAGAAATTGTTTTCAAATTTACATAGTATTCTAAGTTATTTACACAGAAGATGCAGTATAAATGGCTCGTTTCATTTTCATGTTGATAAAAATTTGAAGACAGCAGTTTTATGTAGACTGAGCAGTCTGTTGAAGAGATGCCACAGTGTTACAGATAAGATAAGATTTATTTTAAGCCTGCAAGATCACAGCAGCAAAACAAACTTTGATGAGCTTTTGAACTGACTTTAAAGCATGTGCCACCATTTTCTTGTTTCGCATTACCTTTTAAATAATTGTTGTTACTCAAAGTAATTGAAATTGTCTGACCAATTATTGTTTTGTTTTTTTTTAAAAAAAGCTTTGGTTTAATGAAATATTTTTCTCTCAGACAGAAATATGCCAATTGGAATGATCCAATGTATGAAAAGGTAATTATTTTTTACTATTATCAATATAATTATAAACAATTTTCAAATATTCAAATTAACATGATTGACACCAAGTTTGTCAGATTACATAAAAGTATAGCATTTTAAAACAGGTTAACAACCAAAAAGAAAAAAAATAAGTAAAGAAAAAAGATTTTAGAATATTATTCATATTTGAGTGTTTTGGAAATTTGCTTGGCTTTTCTTAAAATTAGATATGACACCAGGTTTTAATTATCTGATTATCAATTGTTAGTTGTTTTTGTTTTAATACCATACTTATCTACATGAAAAAAGAGAGATAATATGTTTAAGAAGGGAACATCATTTGCTCTTTATTTTCAGCCTTCACTAGTCATACATGGCAGCAGTGGAAAGCCTGTGAAGTCAAAGCAAAAGTTCTCAAATGGAATGCAGAGACGAGCAAATTATGTTAGTGAAGTGCTGTTTGATGATATTGTCCAGATAGTCAACAGTGGGGAGCTAGGAGCAACTGCTACAGTTACACAAGTAAGAAATAAAAAGGTCTCACTTATATGTCTGTCATGGGGTCAGAAAATTCAATAACCAAGGGCTGGACTCAGACCTGTGACCCCCTCCCCCTTTCAGCTGGATAAGAGTAGTAACAGTCTTGCTAGTTTGCTTGCATGGTCCTTGGTCAAAGTGGTTGTACTACTATTTTTCTATCGGCAGTAAATTTTGTTGGAACAACCACTTTGAACTTATATCATCATTCTTGTTTATGCTGTAATTATAGCATCAACATTATGAACAGGAAAGTCATTTTAATTTTTGAAACTTGTGACATGTGTTTTGGTGTTTAATTATTAGCTCCTCAATATCAGGAAATACCTAACTTACATTATATAATTGCTATATCTTGATTTCTATCATAATAGAAGTGAATGTTAAATAAGGGAAGAAATGCTGTACCAAAGTTAATAAACAAGGCAAAGAAATTGAAAGATGAAGTGCTCACATCAGTCACATGGTTTTCCTGGTCATTGGATATTTGTTGGTAGTAGTTGACATTAAGATATTTACATTTACAGGTAAAAGTAATACCCAATATGGCTCACATGAACATATACTGGGAGTGTTCAGGTGACCAGGAAAAAGATGATCAAACTCAGATGGCCTTGGCTGAAAAAGCCAGTCAGCTTAGGTAACTATATCACTGTACTCCAATCATTGACAGGGATATATTGACGAGTCATATAGGTCATAAACCTTTTGGCTTGATGGCTATGTGCCCAATCTTACATTGGTTTGCCAAGAGTTTGATGGTCACATACAATCCGCACTCAGTATGTCAAAATCGCTTAAGTCATATTTCCGGCTAAGTCAAATTGATTTTCAGGTCCCGTCAATAACCCTTCTTTATTTATATTATTTAACTCCTGTTAAGCCAAATTCGACATGTTTGAACTTCAGCTATGTCGATTGTATTTTTCGGTCCCATCATATATTTTCCTATGTATTTTTCCATTTGGTAAGTCGAAGTGTGAAAATTTATTGATTACCAATTATTCAAGGTGACTTCGAGAACTGATCGGACTAATAACGTCTGTCAACCATTATTTGTTGATTGTAACTTTACAAATCACACTTTTATTAGGATGTTGTTTATTATCACTAATTGGTACTTCTAAGTTAGAACTGATCGAACAATTTACGCATGTCACCGATTGTTTGTTTATTTCAACTTTCCAATTTGTGCTGAAATTAGGATCTAAATTGTCACAAATAGGTACGTGTTTGGTAAGAAATTTGTGTTGATTTTACAAATTCACTGGACTTGATTGAAATGCACTTTTGTGACTTTAATTGTCACTATGCAAGTAAATATATCCTTTAATTTCAAATGAATTTGAGTGAACAAAAAAATCAGTTTTGAAATGTGCTTTTCATGTTTCTATATAAGCTACAAATATATATGTGTGGTAGTGCTCTACATTCCAGACTTGAATTTGAATGTCATGGGAATGCTTTTTAATCATTTGAATCACATTTCATAAGCTTTGCTACTTTGTACGAGGTGACAAACGTATAACTGACACAAAACATTGTAAAATAAACCAGCTCCGGACATGTCAAATTCTGGCTTAGTCGAAGAAATTTACTCGGTCCGTCCGAATTTGAGATATCGAGAGTGGATTGTACATATTTTTCAAAAGCTGTTCTCTTTTGTGTTCAACATCCTCTGTTTTATTGAATATGTGATATTCACCATATTTAGGTATATTGATCTCAACCGTGGTGCAAGGTATACATATTATCTTGGCCGATAATATATCCACATATACTGCACCAAAAACTAACGAACAGTTAAAATGAGTTTTATTACTCTTCCTTGCTTGATGACCAATGACCGATTGTATTTGATAACACATCGACCAGTCATGATACTGTCCTGTAATTCCCCTTATTAAGCATCATTTTTGTATAAATGACATCACTGGAAGTTAAGTGTTAAGAAAAATTATTTAAAATGTAAACTTAAGAAAAAGTGGTGTTGAGCAATGCTTTTTTTCCCCCCTGTTTACGTTTATTTTCACGAGGATTATGAAATTATTTTTAAGCCCTCGGAGGAAATTCATATTGTGTTTGCTCTGTCTGTCTGCTTGTCACAAAACTTTTAACATTTTTTAGGCTCCGGTGGGGGCACGGCATCCATTCAAATGTAGTGCTTGTTTAATTTGTTCAGTTGTAAACAGTTTGAAAGACAAAAAAAATCAGCTACACAAATAGTTAAGCGCATTGTTAAACCATTCATGAATCTTTCCATGTTCCTTATTTAGGAGGTCCTAAACGAATAAATATCTTCCATATATTACCTGCCTAACTTCATCAGTTTTAGTTATAGGTCTTTGAACATTCAGAAAACTGGAATTTTCTAAAGGGTAATAAAATTCCGAAATTAGATAGATTTCAGACATTAACATATCATAGTTCCTTGGTTGTTTTATTTCAGGCATAAACTGATTGTAGCTCAGACTTTAGGTAGTGTTCCAATGCCAGTATTTGTCAAAGACTTCACTGTGTCTCGCCAGAGGACAGTGGAAGAAATACTTCATCAGATAAGTCTTGAAGTCAGTGCAGAGGCAGCAGGTATGGAATCAGCCAGTGATACATCAGCCAATGATACTCACAATGCAGAGACAGACAATGATACCTACAATGCAGAGACAGGCAGTGATACCCACAATGCACCAGATATTGACAGTGCTACCCACAATGCACCAGATATTGACAGTGCTACCCACAATGCACCAGATATTGACAGTGCTACCCACAATGCATCAGATATTGACAGTGATACAGATGTCCCTTCAGAACAAAAATTAACTGGAACAAATGATAATGAGAAAGATATTGATGGTAACCTTGATGGAAATATTGTTAGAAATGACAAAGACAGTTTTAAACAAGATGTTTATGGATTACAGCATGATGTGCTGATGAAGAAAGTTATTTCAGCCAAAACAACTGCCATTCAAAGACCTTCTATTGTATCCTATACGAAAAATGAGGAAAACTTGAGTCAGTTTAATCTAAGAGTGAAAACAAAATTCCTAAATAAGAAGGAAATTAGTAAGAAAAAGGTGCTACGTGAACTTGAGTCAATGGATGATCGTGATTTTCGGAGAGGAAAGGTTATGTCAGAGTCTGTTGAACTGAAGGATGATTTTGATAATGAGGAATATTCTGCTATAGATGAATACATTGAGAAATATTCGAAGGAAAAAACTAAAGATTAAATGAAGATTTATTACCTACATTTAAATAAAAGTATCTGGATTGACAGAAAAACAGAAAATGATGAATTCATTTATGTTACAAGTTATTCTGAACTGTTACAAATTAGTATAACTACTTGTAATTGCTGTATTCTTAAAGACTTCTTTCTTAGAAATCCCTGGTAAGTCCTTTGTACATCACAATTCTGATGTTAGCAAGCAGCATCACAATAATTAATGACAAGTAATTTAAAATTGTATTTGTTAGAAGGAAGACAGTTACAGGTAATAATTTACTCAAAAATTTTGGTTAAAAATAGTTCATTTGTGTAGAGGTGTTTGTAGTGGGAAAAATGTTGTCAAGTCTTTTCTGCTTTTGTGGATTCTTTGTTGTAAAATTCAACACCAAACCTTTCATTAGATGGTACACATTCAAGCATCCACTTGGACAGGAAGTTGACTTGTCAGTTCAAGATGTTCCTTCTCTATGATCCTAGTTATGTCCAGTTGTCTTCTATGCAAGTAAACATTATTGTACATTGTAGCTTTCCTGTGTTTGAGATACGTGTACACATCTCATCTCTGCTTATATGCATAAACGATACTATTAAATGCATACATATTTTGTTATGTTAATATCTTAGCTAAAAACTTTAGTTTGCTCTATATCAGTATTAATTTTTGGAGTATATAGCTTTTGACATAAAGAGAGTCACGACACATCTTACATGGTGGTGTGAGATCATGTTGTCTTACACTGGTAAAAGTTGGATAGCCTGATCCAGTATGCAAGAATGTAATTTTCGTCCTTTTTAAAACTGACTGCAAAGGTTTTTAATTTTACATTATCTGATGCTTTACCTCTAGTAGTATGGCATGTAGCCTGACCAGTCGGTGGAAATACTTCATTGCATAGCTTTCTAACAATTATCTACTATGGATAGGTACGAATGTGCAGGCTGATCTTGGTCTGCGCTGGTCGCAAAGACTGATTCAATTGTCTCCAGGGTAGGGTTGGACAGGCATATTTTGTGATAGCGCTGTTGTTGAGAACAAAGGGCCCTAGTTTGACTCCTATCTGAGGTTCATGTTTCTTTTCCTTGTTACTATAAAAACTGGGAGTACATTTGCAACATACCTACAGTCAGACACTTTTGGAGAAATTGGTAGTAAACTGGTTGGATACCCAGGAACAATGGTTAGGTGGACTGACCACCACGATAGAACCTTAGCTGTTAAACTGGCGTTAAACCCCAATGAAACAAACAAAGCAACATATCTACAACTGTAGCCAAAGGTATCCTTGGTACCAAAAATACCAAGCTTACAGTAAACATGTCATTGAAAGAATAACTGTTACTAATCATTATTTATTTACAAATACTTCCAACACCTTGTCAGATTACAGTTAACTACAATGTTACATATATACTTTCATGTTGTAACTGCTGCTTAAATTTAGTTTCAAACTCATCCTATTTCTCTTAACAATATCAAATTCATATTGACAATGCAGCATAATTCAGACTCAATCACACTTGACTATAACATTTTCCAATGAACAAACAACAGTGCAGTAAAACAGTCAAAAAGGTCAAATAATGTCTATCTTAATTTGGGTTCAATCCTATTTCCAGCCCTTGCAACAGGAATCAGTTGCTCTCTTTCCTCCATGGGTAGGTATTTCTCTATCAGAGATTTTAAACTCTGCCTCTCTGTCACATGCCCTTGTCTGCAACAGCAACAAGACGTGGGTTGACAAAATACAGTAAAACTAAACAGAATACACAAAGCTTGTATGCAAAATATCTTGAATATAAACAGTAAAAATAATGCCACTCTAAGTTTCTTATATCAAACTTAATTACCTCATCATTTTTTAACCTGTTTACTACTTCCAATATACTGCCGCTTGGCAACAGACTAAGTTTACTGTAAGAAATTGGATGCATATCAGTCAAGAGAGATTGAATCTACAGTAACAATGATTACCTTTTAAATAGCAGTTCAAAGTCTGACATGTTAATCTGTTTTCTACCAGCATGTTTGGCATATGCTTCCAAATCTTGGGCCAGATTATCCCAGTACTTTTCAGACCTATAAATTAGACCAATCAAAACCTATGAATTAAGAGTTTCTAAATATAACTCATACAAACAAGGCACAGATATATATGTGCAGTATGATTTTTAAGTCATTCCTTTAAAGACAAAATGGTGGTGTTCACTTAAAGCCAATGGTTTGTTACAACTTAATAAAATCTGTCATGCTCACAAATAAAATATTCTGAAATTGGATCAATTACAGAATGCTCATCTTTGTCTAGACTGATACTAGAAATCACAGCTTGTTAGGAAATAAAAGCTCTTCCTTTGCAAAGACATCCCAATAATTCATCTGAAAAATAAATTCAAACTCTTGTATGTAGCATAGGTATAATATGGCACTTCTACTCCCTTGCCTATCAGCTAGCTTTTATGGCGAAATGGTAGAGTGTCGGCTTAGTAATTGAAGGTACCCACCGAGTTCAAACCCAGCTCGGGGCAGGTGGATTTTCCCGGGTTACATTACAACACTGTAGCTGGGGAAACATAAAGGAACAAATCTTCAGTGCATTCATTTTAAGCTAAATGAAAATACTACTACTAACACTTTCATAACTTCTTCAATGGCTTCCTTGGTTACACGTAGTCCAGCAAAATGTGTGAACTGTTTCTTCACTAGGTTCACTGGCAAAGAGTAGACTGATTTCTGTCTTGGCTTTCTTACCACTTTCTTTTTACTGTAAAATATTCAAATGTTTCAACATACAAACAGCAGGTAAACTAGAATAAGTCTGGAAAGTTATACCTAATAATTAATTATAATTATAATCATATCTCAGAAGCACTATGACCTGATACACTACAATACAGAGAAGAGAATACATGAATAATCCAAGGGATATTTTGTTAGACATAAAAAATAACTATGTTTTTTTGTGAAACCTCAATCTACTAGTATATGGTGCTGGGAATTCTCAAAATCCAATTTTGACTATAATATCTAATATTAGGCTGAAAAAGTAATTTCCAAAAAAAACCAATTTGAAATCGAAAAGATTTTCTAGCTGACATTCTTTGATTTGTCTGAGGATGACTGAACTAAAACAGAAATTAAAGCACAATACTGCCCATTAACAAAAATATAACATTATTGCCCATTTATGGAAATATTCACACCAATGCCTAGACAATTTGCTAAAAAGAACATTTGCTGTTTATTTTTAATTATAACTTGACTATGTCAGCAGATGTAAAAACATCATCTTTTGTTTTCTGTAACCTCTCTCTTTCATTGCTCAGATTTAGTTGGAAGATGCTAATTTGCATACATAAGTCTTTAATTTTTGAAAATAACGTTTCATTCATAGGACCTTGTAAATTAAGTGCCGATAAGTATTCTCAACAAATCTTACTTTTTACAGCCTTTTCTCAATATTGTAAAGGTTTCGAGGACTACTCTTCCGAGTATGATTTGGTCTATTTTTTAAATTAATTTTCGTTTTGAATGATCCACTATTTTTGTCTACGACACATTTTAAAATTGATTATTTGACACTGACATATTGTTTTACAGATACTGGTGAGGTTATTTGTTTTTTTTTTGTTGTTTATGTTTTGACAATATGAAAGCTACTAAATAAGATATAAGGTGTACAAACATTTTAACAGATGTGTCCTTAGCCCCTGGAGAAACTGCCTGTGTCTTCTGTATGTTGTCACCCTGGTCTGTATCCATCTGCCAAACAAAACATTTAAGTATAAATCTGCTGTTGTGAGCTTGAACAGGAAATGCTACATGGAAATTTCAAAAGGTTTTCTGTTTGCTTTAAGAAAACTGACTTCCAGTACTTTTCTCATACATGAAGTGTTCAGAATACAGATAAACCTGTATAAAAAGACCATCTATGAAAGGACAAATATATGCATCTGTATGCAGGTGCTCTTTATCAAAGGGTAAATTCTTTCCAAAGTGATCTTTATTCTGATGTGGACTTATTTTCCTGTGATCTTTCTTCTGAGGGTTAAGTTTCCAGCAAGTGCTGAATCACTTCAGTTAATCCAAAATTGGAATAAATCAACTGCCATGGATTATTCTTTTATCTACTGTGTGCAGCTGCCATTAAGTTAACTAACGAAATAAGTGACTACGATACTGACAAAAAATGCAATAGTCTGGAAGACTTGATTCAGATTTCTTAAAATTTAAGTACAATTCAATCTTCTGAGTTGCTAGGTGGAATAAAAAGCTCCTAACAGTCTGAGATCAATTTCCAGGCAAATTTCATCAATCTTACCCAATTACTAATAGTACTTCATCATGGTCAGAAACTCAGAATCCAGCGAAACAGTCAATTTTTCAAAGATTAATTCAATATGTTTAACAAACTCTAATCATTTATCAAAGTGAACCATAACTGTACATTCGACTCTGATAAAAAGAAAATATTACATACCTCTTCTTGCCATTGGTCCTCATCATTAGGAACATCTCTGTGTTCTTCCTCAGGTATTCTATCTGTAACATTCTGTTTCATGTGAGATAATTGAGATAATGTGGCCATGTTTTGTGTGGATGCTATCTGGGGTGAGAAGTTGGCTGTGTTGTTTGGTAAGGTGGTAATCATACCTGAAATAATGGAAAGTTCACCTACACAACACAGAAATATTCCTTTCATTAGAAAAATATTTTTTCCTGCAAGTGTTTATCTAATGCCACTTCTAGTATAAGAGAGGAAGTAATGAATTCATGCTTCAAGTCAACTACACACATGTACCTTTGCAAGTAGATATACAAACTCCGACAACTGTGTCAGGGAATCAATTCTTAAACTCAGTTGTCAAGAGCATTGTTTTTCATACTTACCATGATACAGTATGTCTGAGTTCAAATCCCACTTAAGGATAGTTATTTTTCTGTGGCACTGCATTTAAATGATATGGGAGGATAATAACTGACATGCACAAGGACAGTAAATCAAAGGATTTGAAATATACAGCTCCATTTATCAGAAAGGTTATAAGAAAACTAGACACCTAAAAGAGTTAATTGACAACATATATATTTAACAGACATACTAGTAAATCTCTCAGGCATGTGACTTAAGATTTCTAAATGTTATAGAAAACTTACTTAATATATATAAAACCCTCTAAGAAACATGGATACTAAACTCAAGTCATGCAAATAAATCACAACAACAGTCTGAAATATTACTTTACCTTGAGCTTGCCTTCTGCCTGCTACAACAGGTGATCCTTCCAGACTCTGCAGCATTTCATCATCTGACCTTGACCTGTTTTGTGATAACCTTGACCTGTTTTGTGATAACCTTGACCTGTTTTGTGATAACCCTGACCTTTCATCTCTTTCACTTGTGTTCCTAAAGCTTCCCTGTCTAGGTGTTTGTAAAGGAGTTCTTGATGATGGTTTAAGGGCCAGACTGCTTGTTGACTCCCGTATTCCACTTCCTCCTGGTGATGGAGTCACAGTCTGCAGAGGTGACAAAGCCTCTGACCTAGATTTTCTACCTGAGCTTCTAGGTGTCATATTTCTGGATCTGTCAGCAGGTGTTTGAAGCTGGGTTATAGTCCTTGATGTAGATCTTCTTGATGAGCCTCGAGATGACACACTTCTGACACTGCTTGCTGGAGACACAGATGTAGACACGTTGTCTCGCTGAGAAGGTGTCAAAACTCTAGAGCTGGACTTCCTAGATGAAGTTGGGGTCAGACTTCTTGGACTTGCATTAGGTGAAACAACAGGAGACGGTGTCATAGTTGACAGAGGCCTGTCATTATTGCTTGTGTCTGTTCCTGTAGTAACAGCTCTCTGAGTTGATGTAACTTTTGGTGAAAAGTCCCCATATATATCTAATATGCTACGGTTTTGATGTTCATCTGTGAATAATGAAAAAATCCAAGTAAATGAATCAAAATCATCTATGAAAAGAGCATAGATAGAACTATTACAATGCTTGGATGTACATGTAGTTACGCCCTTAACTTCACTAGTATTTCAAACACCACTTCATATGTGCTTGTGCTAATCAAATTTATATCTAAATGACATATACTTTCAAATTTTGAGTCTAATTAGGTTTGAGCACTTGTTTCCAATAAAATTTTGAAAAAAATATACAACATAATGATGAATAAATTATACTAGTATAATAAAGTTTGAAAATATCTGAGAGTCAAGCGTAAATGAAGAGCACTGCATCAAATCTATGCTATTTATGTAACTTTGTGCCCAAACAAGATTTTTCAGACATGACAAGATGTACTTAAAATGGTACCCTATTATCATTATACCGAATTAAAACCAATCAAATACAATTGCAGTATAGTTGGTAAATACCAGTATACAAATGACAGTAAGAAAGCTTTTCAGAAAAAAATCTTTTTAATTTCAAATTTCACAGATGACCCGTGCTTTGAAAATGAGAAGCATATGAATATTTTAGTGAAGGGAAAGATGAACTGCTTGTACATGCATGTACTGATGTTTACAATGGTTGTCAATATTACTTTACTGCTTAAATAAAGTGTACAGACCTTGTCCTGAGTCTTCAAGCCTCTGTGCAGTGTAGATTTCATCCAAATCCTCATGATGGGAGAATGTCCTCACAGGTGACACATCCACAATCCTGTCAACCTCACCATGTGACATTCTCTCTCTTACTTCCCTACTCACCGACCTGTAGTTTCTTCTTGACATTTCTAGTGTTAAAGTGAACATAACATGTATTTCTTGGTAAAATATTTGTACTTTTTAAGTCCACAGAGAACATAATATTTAAATGAGAATTTTTCAAGGAAAGGTATGAAAACTTGACCTTTCATTAATTTCTCTAGAATTACTTTTTACAGTATTAAATCTACTATAATATTTGCTATGAAATATGAGATATATCTTTTATCAGTTTACATAATTTTTCAATTTTTTTGTTTTGTTTTAAAGTTTACTGCCGATTTCTTCTATACAATATTATTCAAAAGAAGTTTATACCTGTGGTGGAAATGCCATCTTCGTTAAGTTCTCTTGGGGAATGACTCATACTACTGTGTCTTGAGAGCTGTTCCTGGGTTGGGAAAACTGTGCTACCTGGCAATGATCTTCTGTGACCGTCATCAAATTGTCCTGACCGGGTTCTGACCTCTGGTGACCCTAATCTACTTCTGTGACCTTCACTCCAACGTCCCATTCTTTGTCTGTCTCGTTCATTTCCATGCTTAATGAAATCTTTAGGGAAAGATGTATTATGATATCTTTGATAAGAAATGATTGGACTTGTGTGCATTTCATTATCTTTCAAAGGCATGGTATATTCCCTTGAATCCGGTAACATACTGGTACCTGGCTGCTTTTCTAAATCTACCATTCTTGTTCCCTTTTCATAGCTCTGTTCATCCTCACTGTCACTGATTCCTTCATGTTCAAAATAGTCCTGTCTGGTTCCATGTTCTTCCTGATCTCTGACCCCCTCATACTCGAAGTTGCCTGTCTGGTTCCCTGTTATATCTAATTCCTCTCTGTATGGTCTCTCAGATCTCTGGTACTGTAAAATCTCCTCTCTTACTGAATCAGGAACCGAGATGTGAAACTTACCTGAAACAATGACATTTAAAGCCTCAATGTCAAACAGTATCCAATAGATCTCATAATTACTACACCTCTAGAGGGCAAGCATCTCTCCACAGATACATTATTTTTATATAAAAAAATTGCCTTTCCTCTAAACAATAATATAGCTAAGCTTTAATAACATTGATTTGCTATTCTTGCTGACCTCACTATGCTTTGGTGAATTTGACAGACTACATCTGGAGTAGCAGTGGTTGATGGGTAGAATGCTCAACTCCCAATCCAGATGACTCTGGTTTCAAATAACACTACGGTTGAGAGTTATTTTCCAATTCCACACTTTTAGTCCAAAATACTGCTTTGAAACCAGGAAGCAGTCATTGAGAGGGATGACTAAACTAAATATCTTACCTTTCTGATGCTGGGATCTGTTGTATGTATGTGTACTTGAGAAAGTGGTCTCTGCCACAAAACTGTCTTCATCAGAAGATGATGAACAAAAAGGACTGAAACATTAATAATAGATTGGATCAACTTCATTGCAGTCAAATTTCCATTATAATACCATCACTCTTTACAAACATTTTGATAATCAGATAAATTGCACCTGGATTTTGAATTTCTACATGGACAATCTCAGCAATATCTAATGTAGGGTAGCAGTTCTGTAAAGAAATGTCATAACTTCAGCATAAAGTTGTAAATGCATTTGAACCACTGACCCTTACAAGTGTAACCATATACTTTACATATGAGCAAACAGCAGGGGTTGTTTTAACATCACTGATCAAGAGGTAATGCACAGGATATGTAATCTAGTGGGTCAAAAGTTTAATTCCCACTCCTCCACTCATACAATTTATTATCTTTCTGATGAGGCTTTAAACCAAGGGCCCATGTATCTATGCTAAACACTGAGCATGTAACAGAATCAGGAATGTCTATGGAATGCGATGTTTTTAAAACATTAAAAAAAATAAATGGAAAAATAAACCACAGCCTAGAACAGGGAAAACAGTCAATCAAGAAATGGACGGCCATCCCCTTTATTCACGTTTCTTGTCATATTGTCAATAATTTATAGGGCTTTTGTTTTATATTGCTCACACAATTGGCCAAAAGTGCTTAAAAAGTCACATGTGAGCAAAAATACCACACAATGCAAATCACAAAAAGACTTTTAACTACAATTATACCAAGTACATGTACATTAAAATGTAAACATCAATAAGCATCTAAACCTGAATATAGTTACCTGGGGACCTTGTAGTCTTCAGGATTTGTGGGAGGTATAACACTCTCATCTACTGTCTGGTTTATTCCTTCTATTGTACCAATGGAGAAATTCCCTGTCAAAGCAAAACATTAAAATCATCTCCACAAGATTGTTTTATTCAATACATGTTTGTTTTTCTTTAACTACACTGTAACATAGACTAGTGTTAGCTAAAAATATATATAACACTTCATTGCATACTCAGAATTTTAAGTGGAAGCACCATTCTATGCCATGTAACTAACCTAAATAGCTGCTGTAAGGTACTTACCAAGATATCTGTATTATAAAGCAAAGGTACAGATAGTACTTTAATTCACAGATACAACAAATCAGCCTGTTAATCTCATAATTTTTAATTGGAACATGAACAGGTCTTTAAATGATATTCTAGTAAGATCTGAATCCTCGACTTTTTGCATTTATGATAGGAAGCTGTTTTCTCGATACCTGAAGGTACAAAACAAAAAGACCGGTATCCCAAATAGGCAGCTGCTGCTTGTCTAACATAAGTCAGATTGCTAGAAGAAGTGTTCAAACTAAAGACCCTCAATAAGAGAGTAAGTCAGCAAACTTTGAGCTAGCAGAATTTCTAAACCAGACTGCCAACAGCAATACCTTTTTTGGAAGATCTTGGAGTCTTGCCTCTACTTCTGTTCACTATAACAACTTCATCTAAACCCTCTGATGCTGTACTGCTTGTCTTGAAAGGACTGAAAAACAGAATATCCATATATGAAAGAATGTAATAACATTTTACAAAGATCAAAAAAAAAAAAAATCTAACTACAAGTACATCCTGTTATCTCCTAACAATGTGTCATTTAACATTTTGGCTGTGCCATAAGATTATCAACAATGTGGTCAAATTTTTAATTTTCAAGTTTTTCTTTTCACCTTCAGATAATAGACTGTTTTGAAATTGCTTGTGTATACTTTTTTATCTCACTTTTACTACCAGAAGGTACACTAATAGTGGAACAAACAATGCATATTTACCATCTCTGTTAATCATTTTAACATCATGGACTTTTGCTTTACATGATTTAGTAACCTTCAAATACCAAAATCACATTTTTTCAAAGACAACATTTAATAGTAATTCAGAGTTGGCAGATAAACATCATGTGTTTGCATAAATTTTCAATTAGTTTATGACATCAAACTTTGACATCGTTTTCTAGATGATGTCTAATTGACCAGACTGTTGATTTTGTCACATCATGTTGTCCTGTAATTGTGAAACAATCATTATAATTCCAGTTAGCAAGAACTCTGACTGGTCGCGTAAAGTCGAAATTACCTAGACTGATCAGCTCTGGGTAGAAATTCTTATTTCCGGGTACACTGTTCACAAAGGTCCCATGTGTCATTCAGGCATGTCGGGGAATATAGGAACTCTCTAGAACTGGGACACATTATACAATTTCTTTGAAAAGTGGAGCTAAAAATGAACTTAGACAAAAACATGCTTTTACTCATCTGAAAATTTAAGGTATTAACAGCAATAAAGGTGGTCAATGCAACAAACCTTGGAGTGTGGTAAGTGTCTTGTTTTAAAGGAACTTCTGGTGTTGCCTGCTGTCGCTTACTCTGTCTAGGGGCAGGGGTTTCAATGATAGCAGAGGCTAGAAAAGGCAGGAGACAAGTTTTAATATAAAGATCATAACCATATTCTCTACATACATGTACATGCATATTTTGTCTGTTCAAACAAACCAGCTTTTTGTCTCTTTTACATACTAGTAGCTACCCAATGAATTCTTATTATCAAATCTTCAGGTGATTTCAGCATTCTTCTTTAAGAATGGAAGTATGTGCTTTAGTACATGTATCTCTAAACCTAAGTATCTCTGTGAAACCTGTATCTGTGCTTAAGTATCTCTAAACCAAGGCATCTCTGTGCTTAAGTATCTCTAAACCAAGGTATCTTTGTGCTAAAGTATCTCTGAACATAGGTATCTCTAAACCTAGGTATCTCCATTTGCAGATACTTTGGTAAGCAAAAGTAAAAAAAAGACAACAAACAAATCCTTGGACTTATATGGAAAGATCTATACTCCATTTTGATGTTCAACATATGTATCACCTATCAGGAAGCATCATTCTTAAATACAGTGATACCGGGACATAAAAGCAATATCGCTATGGTATCAATTATTTATTTCAATTTAACTAACCCCTACTCTGAAGGTCTGATTTAACTTACTATTAAGTACATATTTCTGGAGCAGTGTACGAGGTGTGTCTGACTCCATATCTACTGTCCAGTTAGCAGATCTTGGGCCGGAAGGTTGCCAGCCACCAACGGGTATTGCTGGTTGACTAGAGGATAATCTCCCCTGAGATGTTCTTCTTGTGTACCTCACTAGTGGAGCTGTTGTGTCCTCACTTTCAAGAAACCCTTGTAACTACAAAATATCAGATTATTCAATCCGAAATCCATCAAAATTAGTTTTACTCTAGAGCAATGCTTCCAGCCTCTGTTTACCTTTTGACACAAGGGAATATTATTTGCTTTAAAATTCATGCACATTTAACCTCAATTGCCTAATAGTACTTGATAATTAATATGCAATCAATTATTTTAATAATATGTTCTTCATAGTTCTCCTAGCAGAAGCATGCTCTGAACTATCAATTACCAAATATGTTTTGTTTTTACTTCAGACTGTCATATTTTATGATGGATTAAATGAGAGCAAGGAATTTTCAAAAATATAATCTCTAAAAGAGACTAAGAATTTGATGACAGATACAAGATTAAGTTTTCTGCCATTGCCAAATGTATATGATGGTCTTGCGTGCATCTTATCTCAGACAAAAGTCTGAAAAGTTTAGAAACTGTGTCTAATTAGATCATTCCTTTCAGCAAAATTTCGACAGACCAGGTGATATTTTACAATTCCTTTATACATGTAAAATAGCCTTTATCTTTCAAAGGATTACAGAAACTTTCTCAAAGCTAGAAAAAACCATTCAATTCAAAGACTTACCAATGAGTGATAAACTAATTACAAGACAACCACCTGATATTTAGCAAAGCGTTGATTAAAAAAACAAACTGTTAAAAGAAATGTTTTACCAGCTGTCTTGGTGTTTCTTCTGGTTCACTGTTGGGTATGGACCTTCTTTTGCTACGTAGACTTGCAACTCTATCATGCTGCGGTCTACTCTTCGCTGCGGAACTCACGTATGGATCTGGTGTCCTTGATAACCGCATACCGGTATTTGAACCATGATTGCGCTGCTGGCTCCTAAATGGGGACCCTGGAGATCTTGGTAATTGTGATTTTACCAGATTCTTACCAGGACTTAAATGGAATTCTGGTGTTCGTACAAGGGCAGCACGTTTGTTTGTCACTTTAATGGTCTGTGTTTTTGCTGCATCTATATAGTTCTCAAGGAGTGTTCTAGGTGTTTTCGACATCTTCAATATAACTCATTCATCCACACAAACTCCAACATTTAACAAAACCTGAAATAAATGATTCTTCTGACAGTGAAAACAATTTTCATATTATTTTATCTTTACTGTTTTTACAATACTCAGTTTTTACCCAGTAAAGAGTCTGACTTTTTTTTTTCATATATCACATCCATTTAAACTTAATGAAGGATCTAAAATAAATAGGAAATTCTATCATATGTCCTTACACTGAAAAAAAAAATGATCCTTTTAAAACATAACTGGATGTTTCAAACAAGGATGTCTTTTAATTAACTGAATATTAGAGTTTTCTTTTTACCAAAACCTGAATATATATGCTGATTTCAAAAATATTACTTCTAAACCTAAATGAAAGTAAAAGTTCTTCATTTAAAAAAGCTCTTTATATCATTTTTAATTAAAATTTATTATATTTAGTTAATACATGTATTTTTTGACAAATATTTGCTGTACACTCTCTAATCAATATTGAAGGAGAAAATTTAATATCCATCAGTATTCCACAGCAGTAACAATCAATTGTCTAATGAAGCCATGTCTTACTACAGGAATATACCTAAAGGCATACTGGTCCCTCAAAATTTAGTTTATTAGGTCATAAAAGTGAAATGACAAGAACAATCAGAAAAGAACGGCTTTGAGATGCACACACGACATTTACCAAAGAAAGGCATGATGTCACGCTGTGATTTACATAATCATATCCTCAGGATCATAAGTCTTAGAACACTACATTTAGACAAAAATCACTACATGATAAGACAAAAACATTTTACTGATCTTTATCAAGCTGCTCAACTGTGTAATAAATGTGAACACAATAGTTATTAAACCCCTTGCTAAATATTGTTCAAAACCAATAAGTTATTAAAAGGTAGCTGATTTAGTTCACACTGCTCACAAAACACAAGCCACAGTACAGTTACATACCACCCCATTTTAAGAACAGACTCACTAAATAGGTTAATATCTAATGACCAGTTAATACTGATTAACAAACAAAGATCACCAACACTGGTTTGAAAAAAAGGGGGTAAGGGGGAAGGGGGAGTCCCCATGTGGAGGAGGGGGGGGAGAATCTTACCGATCTCATGTCCGTTAATATTTTATTTCTAGGCTTAAAATTTTTTTTTCCTATATACAAGTATAAGCAAAAACAAGTGACCCCTGGGGTTGGGCTAACTTTGACCCCCAGGGACATGGGTACCAACAATCTTTGCAGGGGTCTTGCTGGTGATCAAGCACTCCAAGTTTGAATGGAATATCTTTGACACATTTTGAGAAAAATTAATGGACATTAACAAAAAGGTTAACCAAGAAATTTTAAGTTGAAAAGGGGCATAACATTGCAAAAATCAATTTGAGGGTTATCTGCCCTTGAGAAATGGTGTTGTCTTAAGCGATACAATTGTAAGCATTACAAATGGAAAGTTTGATGATGAAATATTAAGAAATGGCATAGTTATAGCCAATGTTAAGTTTTCGTGACAAAATCCAAGTACAAAAATTTGTGACCTTGACCTACACATGTTGGCATCATCATGACCCTGTTGTCGTAAGCAATATAATTTGAAAGTTTGATGAGGAATTGTTAAGAAATGGCAAAGTTATTCCCAACGTTAAGTTTTCATGACAAAATCGAAGTACAAAAAGGGGCATAACTCTGTCATTTGTGACCCTGATCTAAAGATTTTGGCAACATTCGACCCTGTTGTCATAAGCAATACAATTTGAAAGTTTGATGAAGAAATGTTAAGAAATGGCAAAGTTATAGCCAACGTCAAGTCTTCGTGACAGAACGACGGAAAAAGTGATCCCTATGTATTGCTGTTTCTTCTAAAGAGCGACACAAAAATGAATGTTTAAGGTAAAAAAAGTAACGTGACCGCTTACTTATAGGACTAGGCTTTCGATAACTCATATATTTTCAATCTTGTAGTGGACACCCAATAGTTAAAGCATTTAAAAGCCTCACTGTTCGGTTAGATGTTTAGCAACACAGAGAGTCATGCATATATGATGAAACATTAATTAGTCCAGGTATCCTTTCCACTTCAAGATATAGATATATATGCTTTTGGCTGGCAATAACCTTTAGGAAACAAGGTCTCCCACAGGTTCCCTGTGCTTTCTGGTGTCCCTCAGGAATCGGTCCTTGGTCCGTGTCTTTTTCTCAGATACATCAATGACCTACCAGGAAGTGTCAGAAGCTGGGTGCATCTATTTGCATTATACCATAGTCTACTTAACAATTAAATCACAAGCATCAGCACAAAGCTAACAAAAAAATTAGCACAACCTTGATATATAGGAAAAGAAAAGGTCAATGGAGTTCAACCCTGACAAATGTGAGGTACTCAGAATACACAGGAAAAAAATATCACCTTTCCCTACATTTTACATGAGTACTACTCTAAAAACCCCTGAAAATACAAAACACTTAGACTGGTCATCTCACATAAACAACATCACAAAGCAAAAAAAAAACAGCTTAAGATTCATTGGACAAAATGTCAAAACAGACAGCTCAAAGAAGCAGCATACAAAATGTACAACCCCAGGTTGAATACTGCTAAACCATATGGCACCAATGTACCTATACAAGCAGTGTAACAAACATGATTCAGATTAAGAAATTAAAATGGTCAACACTACAGCAAAGGCGAAACCATGCCAGCATGGTCATGCTATACAAAATAAAAAATAAACAGGTCAATATCAATCACAATCACCTTACAGACACAAGAAACAACAAATTCCTCATAACGCAGTCAAATCACAACATCACATGAACTCATTCTTCCCGACTACACAACTCTGGAACCAACCATTAGTCGTGCAAAAACTTTTATAGCTTATGTTACTTTTGAATTACTTACTGACTGAAAATAAAATTTTGTATTTGCATTTGGAACAAATTACTGACCGAGATTAAGGCTACCCCAACTGTACCAGCTTTTGTCAGTGGCTTGAACATGTTTTATGGAATAAATGTTTAAGTAAGATCTTTAGTAAAATTCTTAGTTAACTTTGTTTTTTATCTTGTAAAATTTAAACGTTCCTGACACGTGCCTGCCTAGCGTAATCAGTGCTGACTTATGGCAGTAATTAGCTGAATTTGAACATCCAAATAAAAATGGGTGCCCAAACAGCTTGTAAATGGGACTTATTGAAACATAAGAATTTATATGCATGTAGAGAGGTGAAAATAACATCAGTAAGTCTAGACTTTTCATTCCAATTTTAGGGATGAAATGTCTTGGGAGGAAACGTCTTGCGGTGAAACCTATTCAGGTATTCAGATAGATCTATTGGCACCTCATGACCACAGGGAATCGCTGCGTAGGGGTTAAATGACCCTAAAGTAACTGATAAACCACACTTCTTCTAAATAATATATAAATACAAGGGAACCAACTCATCGGATTTCCTTTATAAGTCCATTTGGACACGGGTTCGCAACATTTTTCACCACAAGCAAAACAGCCTGCACGCGTATTCGGCGAAAACGCTTGGTTCAGTTCGAAACAATGAACAAAAATGCTTCTCTAACTAGCAATGGTCTTTCTCTAAATCTCCTTAGCCTCTCGGCATAAACTACTTTTTCTGAAAGACGACGAATATGGCAACCATTGTTGTTGTTGTCTCCGAGACAGAGGTGATTTCTGATTGGTTAAAATGAACCTAGGCGAAAGATGTTGCGAACCCATGTCCAAATGGATCTACAAAGGAAATCCGATGAGTTGGTTCCCTTGTATTTATATATAAACATGTATTCAAAGGATTTGGGAGAAATGTGGTTTATAAGTATTTGTAGGGTCAGTTAACCCCTACGTACCGATTCCCTGTGCTCATGACATCAACTGTCTGGATTTAAGGTCGATAATTTTCGCTTCTAAAATGTCCGACGAGAAACCGCTCAGTAAATACCGAAAGCAGGGTTAGCAGTATAAAAAAAATTGATTTCTGAAAAGACCTCTTACGTGAAATTTTGTTTTTGTTTTGATTTTTCCGCCGCAATGATCATTGTTAATGAACGCTTGTTGACTGGAACAGAAATTACAAAAAAGAGCTTTAATGTACAAAAAGATTTTATTCCACGGAAAAGTATGCCGAAACACGTGAGAAATATTTTAATTTGTGAGCATCAAACCAGTTCTTTTTTCCTGAAGATTATTTTATTAAGTTTACCATAGACGTAAATTACCCAAATCTATGATACTTTAGGTCTTCCATTTGCTTTCTTTTCCTGAAAGTAATTTTTTTTTTAAAGTTCGATCTAAGCTTACAAAGACGTATAAACATTGGGATAAACATTCATATAATGAATTTGATAAGTTGTAAACAATTTATTTATTTAATAGCACACGCAAACAAATACAACAGTGTCCCTTTAAGAACCATAAAAAAAACATATAAAATTATAACAGCTTATGAAACAGCTAAGATTAAACAGTTTGAGTAGGGGGCCTATCATGAGTTTGAACAAAACTGACATTATTAAGAATCATAGAAGTTTTTAACGAACTGGCTAGGCATATCAATTGTTTGTATTGTTTTTAGTAGCCAGGAAGTAAATGCAGTGTCAGGCATCAACTCTAAAGTTTTATTTCACTATTTTAAACGCCAAATCTACCAGTAGGCCTATTTTTTGGTTTGACGGTTTTTGTATTTTCGACCTTTGATTACAAAGTTGCCTTCCTGTCTTTTATAGTGAAAGCAGATGACAGCAAATAAAATGGGCGAACACTATTACAGTTTGAATCAATCTACTTTTCAATTACCTGCCGGTACCGGTTGCCCATAATTTATGATCGATCGACGTCCCCATGAAGAGGATGTGAAAAAGAGAAAGCATCCTATTACAGACACACACACTTGTTAGATCTCTTTCAAACGCTTTATGTATAGCAGAGATATATGGGTCATCCGTTTATCGTCTCATACGAAATACATTACGTGAAATCACTTGGAGCAGGGAATAGAACTCGCAGCCCACCACTGATCCGCCCTCGTTACATGTTGGAGGGTCCAAAGGAGGTCTCGCTGGAGGGGGTGGGGGGGGGGGGCGAATTAACTAAGATTTTCGAAATAACAAATCTGAAAACTACAACCAAATTTATCAAACTGAACGTCATTTAAGGCCTTACAGACGGTGATTGCTTGATTACAGCTTTTCTTAAACAATGTAATGTTATCAAGATTAAAAACACACAGCTGGAACTTACATTTTTTATTTCTACATAAAAAGGAAAAAAAATTTTGTCAGCATTGTACAATTACGAGGTGCTTCATTTGAAGGCATCAACAGTTAGCGATATTTGATCATGGGAGCTATTTCCACGCTACACGGGCATCTTTGACAGTGCTTTGATTATAATCTTATGATCAAAATCGGCTGAATTTTTTCAAGTCCGACTGGTGACTCATGTCACGGACTATTGTCTTACATTACAATTGGTGAGGCATGATTTACTCAAATGTACACATGATTTTCTTATTTTATTCTAATTATCTCCTTACTGACAAAAGATGTTTTGACAAGTAAGTTTTGTGCAAAGTTAGAGAAACTATGTGATCAAGTATTTAATTCATGTTCGATAAAGAGGCTGGTAACTTCATTGCATAATTCTTAAGAGAGCTTTATATGACAGCCAAAACAGAGACATCGATATCTAAGAAAGTTTTCTGGTCTTCTTTCCAGCAGGATTGGGCTGGAATCAAAAAGGTTTTTCTTTAATTAAATTAGATATGATGAATCTACCTAGGCACGCTACAAACGCCTCGTGCAATAACAGTATGAGTGACGTCGATGACGTCAGATGACGTTGATGTCACAGAAACAAACCAGACTCCAGAGAGCAGAGAGCAGGACTAGGTAGAGAAGTTGCATGTCATGTATTGAAAACAAACATAGCTTCAGTTTATTCTGGTATGATTTCAATTGTTTTATAATTATTGTTTAAGAGCTCATAATTTCTCTGTAAAAAATATACAAAAATTACCAAAATGTAGAGTAAAAACATTCGTGTTAGTAACTACTATTCTTCTTTCTCTACATTCAACAAATGTGCATACCGCTATCCTCGCCTACATGTTAGAAAAAAATAACGAAGTATTTGATCATTGCTATAAGTGTGTTTTTGCTATATTGAAAGAATAAATCATGGAGATATTGACAGAAGCGCCGTGCATTTGAAGATGAATGACAAATGATTGCAATATTTCAAAGCTACCCGCTGCGAGTGAGGTTGTAATTCGTTAGAAATAGAAATCACTAATTTTGTAGAGAAAAACATGAATTAAAAACGTGTTTCTCTATTGCAGATGGATGTTTTGTTATCATACTGACTGCATGAACGTGTTGAGAAACAAGTGGATTCAATCAGTAAGCCATTATGATACCAACTGTTTTCTATGTGTCCGTGAACATACTTCATATTGTTTCTCAAGGAAATTATTTCTTTGCATTTTTCTAATAGTTAAAAATTGAAAAGTTTTATTTATATGCAGTAGTGTTAAACATCTCTGACTGCCGATAAGTTTTTAGTTTTGTCTTTATTCTTCCTCGAAACTACAGATTCTATGTTTGCAGAAAGAGATATATCTGATCAAAGTCCTGTAAATTCGATGCAAAAATCTCCAAACAGTCTACATCATTACATATAAGTTCATACCGTATTTCCTATTCATTATGCCCGTTGATTCGGGCAAAAGTAGCCTTGCTCAAACCGTTTGTGATTTTGAAACAAATCAATATTTCTTCAGAATTACAATGTAAATACGTGGCTAGTGAGACGTTATAGATTTTAAGGTCATTGATAAAAACAAACTAAACTTGTTTAACAATCGTCGGCCATACCATAAGTAATACTCGGCCATACCATAGGTCATACTCGGCCATACCATAAGTAATACTCGACCACACCATAGGTAATACTCGGCCATACCATAGGTAATACTCGGCCAAACCATAAGTATACTCGGCCATACCATAAGTAATACTCGGCCATACCATAGGTAATACTCGGCCATAACATAGGTAATACTCGGCCATACCATAAGTAATACTAGGCAATACCATAGGTAATACTCGGCCATACCATAGGTAATACTCGGCCATACTAAAGTAATACTCGACCACACCATAGGTAATACTCGGCCATAATATAGGTAATACTTGGCCATACCATAAGTAATACTAGGCAATACCATAGGTAATACTCGGCCATACCATAGGTAATACTCGGCCATACCATAAGTAATACTCGACCACACCATAGGTAATACTCGGCCATACCATAGGTAACACTCGGCTATACCATAAGTATACTCGGCCATACCATAAGTAATACTCGGCCATACCATAGGTAATACTCGGCCATACCATGCAATACTCAGTCTTACCATCAAATAACCGACCATGCCATGTAATTCTCGGGCATAATATGTAATATTTGGAAAAACCATGAATTTAGCATGATTATTTCCTTTTCTGGATTTATTGACTATCGCTTCCAGCTGTGCCTAACTAAACCGCAGAAGGAAAACAAAAACACGGAACATTTTGCCCTTGGTCAGGAAGTAAACAATATCTCATATTGTTAAAGGAAGTTAATGTTCTTCAAATTTAAACACATCTAATTGTTAGTACATGTAATCGGTCGTTAAGTACTTTTCATACTCCGCGAAGCTGAAGCTGATGTATGGTAAAAAAAAAAACCCTGGACATAAAAATTATTTAAAAACTGGGCATAACAGCGTATTAGACCCTGCTTGGTTATCTCTCTTTCTTAAAAAAGTTCTTTCTTTCTTTCTTTCCTTCTTTCTTTCTTTTTTGTTTTCTGTAATCTGGGTTGTTTTGTGTTTCGGGCTTTCAGTTCGTTTGTCTATTTAAGAGACAATTTCATCGAATGAGAAAACGATTTGCATTGTGCCTGTCAGCAACTATGATAAGAGATGATACAATCAATCCTTCGTATTTTCTCTCACACTGAGTCCAAAACAGAAGAAGACAACGTAAACAACAAAATTAAACTATACCCGCTTAGAAAAACGTATAAACACATTTCGCGGCATGAAAAGAACCGTCAAAACGCATTGATTTAAGTGAGCGTTATCATCATCATCATCATCATCATCATCATCATCATCATCAATATTATTATTATTATTATTATTATTATTATTGTCTTTACCACCAACATCGTCGTTGCCTGCATTACAGTCATTGACAAAGTCAGCTTTGTTTTTGCTGTACCTTTATTTACATCCTGAGTGTAGTTTATATTAATATTACTGCTCGAACAGTTACAGGTAATATCAAAATGATGAATATATTAAACAAGTGTGTAGTTTAAAATTTCAGTAGTCAGTAACAGGAAGCAAATGTGCATATTTTCCTGTTAACAAACTGTTGTTCCAAGATATTCCTGTTATCTTTCAATCGATCCGGCATGACCAACCCCAGCAATATTACCTTCCTTATCTCACCAGTGGTTTTAATCAGCGCACAGAGCTGCAATCGTGTGCAATACACAAATAGTCAATAAAGACCAGATTCCCAAGGTGATTATATGATTGTCCGGTAGTACAGCGTGGTATATTGAACGATATTATATAGACTAATTGACTTCCGAATTACGAGTATTGTACACTTATTGTGAAGGCTTAATAATAATTATATTGAATGAGGAGAACTTCATAGAGAAGGTAACATTTACGTCGATTTTTATTGTTTTTTCTTTATAATTATTGTATTAAAACTGTATTTCACACATGTTGTGTTTAGATATGCTGTTATGCAAGTCGATTGAATATTCATATTAGCGCTTAATCACGAAAATACAGTAAAAAGACTTTTCAAGGAGCTGCGCTGTGCCAAAGCAGAGAAGGAAAATTTTGAAATAAAGTGAAAAAACGTCTACACTTTACAAATTGTAAGAGACGGCAGAACAAAAAGATTAAATCTAGTATTCCTTTCTCGCTTCATTCTAATAGCATTCTAGACAAGCAAAGACAAATCCACGTAGGCTAGCATTCTAGACAAGCAAAGACAAATCCACGTAGGCTAGCATTCTAGACAAGCAAAGACAAATCGACGAAGGCTAGCATTCTAGACAAGCACAGACGAATCCACATGGGCTAGCATTCTTGACAAGCAAAGACGAATCCACGTAGGCTAGTCAAAATAATTCAAGTGACTTCTTGAGCATATTCTGATATATTTATATTCTGGTGAGGAGATATTGACCCATACAAAAAGTAATACACTCTATCTCGGCTGGCGTACAGTTAGTTGGACTAAACATAGGCTTGCTATACATCAATCGTAACAACTCGGCTTTCTCCGACGAATTACTGAAGTCGCCCTAGGTGTTCCGAATGGTTATACATGATGACATTCGGAACACATCGGGCGACTTCAATAAGTCACCTCGGAAATAATATGGTAACCGCCATAATGGACTATTTTGTAACACAAATGGTGTCTGCTTTATTGGAGACATTTCCTAAAGCCTCTACCTGTTCATGCTTTAAATAAGAATTTACTTTCATTTTTTTTCTAATCCATAAGACAAACACTGCTTGAATTCTGCCATTTTTGTTTATAATTTGATTAAAGCCGCGGCGAATTACCATTTGGTGTATTCATACACTTACATACGAGGTATTTTTACGAAGTTGTCGGAAAACGCCGAGTTGTTACGATTGACATGATGCTGTTTCACACTGCAATGCTCAGCGGTTTAGATTTTACTTAGCAAGCAGGGCCTGACTATCGACATTTTTTCCCGTCCAACCTGAGCTTACTGTTTTGTTTTGTTTTTACTGACAGTAGAATGAACGGGTATTTCCATCAACATATAACGTAGGCCTATACAAGAAAAGCTATCGCATTAATATTTTTCCTCTAACATTCTTTCTATCATATTATTCTATGCTCTTTTTTATTTTTATGTAACACGATGTATTGAAATAGAAAAAAAAAACATAAACTATTACATAAAAAAATAACGCTACAGAATGCGTTAACTTATAATAAACGCCTTAATCTGAGATATTTCTGAACTAACACTGCTTATACAGTTCTTGTTTATTTTGTTCACAAATCATTTAGAATAACTAACTAATAGTTCAACTATAGTGTTTATATACATTTGTATTCCGTATCAACTGACGAATAGAGAACGAACGGAAAACCCCTTGATATAACGGGAAAGTCTACTTTCGGTTTGAACCGTTGCATTAAAGAAGTACAAAATCAATGAAAACAATCAAGATTTGTCGTGGTATGAATATGAGAGCTTGATTCATTATTTTAGATGAAAAGTGATATCTCTTGCAGCTGCTAAATGGGAAACGTAAGCTAATTAAATTTCATCCGATGTCTTCTTTTCTATCTTTATTCAAGAATGCTGTAAATTAAACAAAGAAAACATAAAACGATCCTTGAAATAAAACGTTGATAATGGTGTACGGGTTATTACCTCTTACCACTGCATTATCAAATGATTTATTGCATTTTATATCACAAACAAGAACTGTCACTGTAAGATGACAATGCCCCCGAAGTGGTGCTTTGACTTTGGGCTGAGGACCAGTCATTCAAGGGTCAAGGTTAAATACATACAGGTCAATGGGAAGGTCTTGTCCACAGGAGTTTTGTGTCCAAGTATGAAGTAAATCAACTTTCTAATAAGGAGGTTATGGCCAATGTGAAAATTTTGGACAATTTGATCTTCAAGGTGAAGGTCATTCAGGGTCAAGGTCAAATAAATACAGGTCAGTGGGAAGGTCTTGTCCAATAGGGTGTTGTGTCCAAGTATAAAGTAAATCCACTTACTAATAAAGAAGTTATGGTCAATGTTAAAGTTTTTGACAATTGAGTCTTCAAGGTGAAGGTCATTCAGGGGTCAAGGTCAAATAAAATAGGTCAGTGGGAATGTATTGTCCAATGGGTTGTTGTGTCCAAGTATGAAGTAAATCCACTTACTAATTAGAAAGTTATGGCCAATGTTAAAGTTTTCGGACGGACTGACGGAAGGACTGACGGAATGACGGACGGACAGTTCAAAAACTATATGCCTCCCTTCGGAGGCATAAAAACATGGTCAGGTCTTGCGCACTGGTGTGTGTCACAGCAATTTAAAGCGTCTGACTCACAGAATTAAGCTTCAAATGTTTTCTCTTTAAAATTAAAGAGAAGTTAATGTACTATGGAAAAAAACAACATGACAATTGTATGCTACTATACATCATGGAAACCGAAGAAAAGAAAGTTTGATTTAAGCAGGATTCGAACCCATGCACTTTCGGTCAGTAAAATTAAGGGCGGTAAGTTCAACTATTCTCGCAAGTAAAATTCTCAGAAGATAGGTTGAAATTTTAAACTATGATACTGCGACCATCAAGACTTAGTGTTAATGACTAACATAATACAAAATGTTGGCAAGTATTTATGTCCTTGTCTTTAACATACCCTCAGACGTTTAAAGTTATACATGTCCTTGCCAGTAACCATTAGTTAAGGTTACTTAAAGAACTGATAGGGACTTGGGTGGAGGTGGGGTGGGTAGGGGAAAGCTTACACTTGGTCTTCCTGAGTGCTTTTCATCTGAAAGACTTTTTCAAGAAACAGCAACAACGAAGACTATCCACCACGACAATTGAAATATACAATTTGGGACGATCCCTAAAATAATTCCAGTAGAAGCTAAATGTTCGTTATTTTGGAAAAATCGAAAATGGGGATACCACTGCACTATAATAATACATCTGTACAGTTCATTTCGTGCGTGCTCAGCATCGATATTTCTAGGAAATCTGACAATGTAATCTGAAATGGTTGAATCAGAAAATTGAAATCGTCTCGACTGTCTGTTTTTAATAATATCACACTTACATTTATCGAGTAGGTAAAATCAAAAACCAGTCACACTATTACTTGTCGTTATTTTTAGATATCGAAAATACAGATACCGGTTAGTAAGGGTACCTCATGTAAAATATCTAAAACCAGTATTTTATCAGTCTATTAAGAACAGTACTATACATTATTTGTGCAAAAACCCGTGTGTTGTAATGTCTGATACATTACAAATAAATAATGAACTCGAATTTTATTCACAAAAATGTACTACGTCACACGAGCCATGCATTACAAATGAGTTTGCAAATCGCTTTTATGATACATGCACATAATATCCCGAATTAAGTATGGCAACAAAATTTTACATTATTCACTAGCCTATTATCTGTCCATGTATTTTTTTTCGGAAAAAGAGATCATATTAAGCAGCTCATTTTAGTCAGACATTTGTAAACACTGAAATATGATGTAAGTAAACATCTGTTTTACAAATCTATCATGTATAAGATGAAGTTACGACATAGTTCATTGCTACTGAAAATGTAGGTAGCTTTTTTTTTCTTTAAAAAATCGATTATCGATAAAAATATAAAAAGTCGAAAGAAGCAAATCCAATAGGTGTATGTGCTAGTTCCCTGTTTCATGTAAAACTCTTCATGGCCTGGAACCAGACAATTCGGTATGATGGATGATATATCGATTCGCGCACGAGCCACTGATTATCTCTACGATAATGTTATCGCGTTATAATAATAAGTATGAAAAACGCAGTGGATTTCTTTAGGAATTATCGTATAATTGATCATGAATAAATAATTGGTTTGAACCTGGCGAACTTTCTTCTGGAAAGGCAAGCATACACAAACGAACGAGCCATTAAGCAGCAGAATTCGGGCAAACAGAACGTAAGTTTCTGTAAATAAAGTAGCCGCTAAAAAGCACAAATATTACTCATGCTTAAACCTTTAACTTTCATTGCTATTTTTTCGGTTCATTCTCTTCAGTTGATTTATATGGCTATGGTTTACTTTGAGGATCTCATCTATGCAGTTTGATGGCGATGCAAACTAAATCAGTATAAAAGTATGGTAATTCTTGCTTAATCTATGATGATTAATCTATGAATTAATCATTTGATTAATTATTTTAAATCAGCTTAGTTCTGATAAATTTGCAGCGCGGACTGAACTTATCATGATGGCGCAGTCTCTAGGACTCACATTATTTGACACACACTTCAAAAGGCTTGTTGAATAAAGGTAGAATAACCAGGGTCATTTAGCTTTCGATATCTCTTAAGCAGAGAGACAAGTAACCGTGTACGAGTTTCTATATAATAATAATCTAGGTTTTGTAGCAAGAAAAAATTCACAAAGTAAGATATGGAGCAAGCTGACATTGCATATCAAAGACTCACTGATAAACTGCAGTAATGAAACTATATTTTTTTTTGTTAATACGAAGAATGTTTGGTGTATTCTATTTATAGATTCTACTCGTATCATTTTTGTCCCCAGATTAGCTTCCAAAATTGACAAACAAACGTATGCAAAAAATCTGCAAAGGTAGCATACGTTTTTACTAAAAAAAATATTTTAGGTGTTGTGCAAGTATCAGCGGTTTTAAGTCACTACTATCACTGCTCTCCTCTCGTATACACGATTTTTCATTCACTCAATCATTCATTCATTCACTTGTTTGTTCGTTCGCTTGTTCTTTCACTCGTTCGCTCATTCATTCATTCATTCATTCAATCGTTCGTTCGTCCATTCATTCATTCATTCGTTCGTTCGTTCATTCATTAGGTGTCTAGTACCGATGGATTTCATGAGGTCTTTAATATGTTGTTTTTTCTCCATAGTAACTGTCTTAATTGTCGGAGTGCGAACGTTGAAGCATGATTAACCTGTATACTTTATGAATTGTGTACAGATAATTCTTGCGCGCTGTCTGCAATAACAAAGTATTCAGTAGCAGCTGCCGCACCTGAGAGAAAATTCGTGTATTGGATTCACAAGGTATATTGTATATTCAAACATAAGGCAATAATTCTATACACGATCAGAGCAAGTTCTCATATCATTATTCAAAATGGTGGACTCGGTATCGATCTTCCGTTAGAGAATATTGCTGGTGTATTAGGAAATTGAGAAAACAGCAAATATTGGAGCCAAGTTAGGTATGGAGTTATAACAAGAAGTGTTCCAGATATTACACTTTTTACAACAACTTAGGAGAATTTGTTCTCTGTTGTTGTGTGGTTTAGAAGTATAGAGGTTTCACTGGTGTTTTGGACTTACAAAGGCGTCATTATATTGTGAAATACTGATAGTGGTTTTGTAGGATTGCGAAGCTGATTTTTCACTCATATAGTAACACTTGTAAGGTAATATAAAATGGACTATACTCGATTTGAAACGTTGTACGTTTGATTAAATCAAAAGTTAAAACGTTTGATTTATTAACAAGTTCTTGCTTTGATTTATTCACAGGTTCTTGATTTGATTTATTCACAAATCTTGGATAATAATCTGAATATACGTGTGAATGAAAATCACAAATTTAAACTATTAGTGCAGTCATACGTTAAGACATTTTGAATTTACGGACGTAGGGTATCACCATTAGATAAAAGTTGTGATTTTTTATTCACACATATGTTTAGGGCCCTAGCTACGTTCCCAGTACTCCTAGTACGTATGTTGTTTTTTTTCAGTGGCTTCGATTGTATTTTGATCTACATGTTTTGACAAAATTGTCTTTGGGATAGGTACTCTGATCTGTTGAACACTTTGAATACAATGAGAAAGTCATGAACAGTTTAACTAGTCAAATAGAACAGTTTCATGCTATTTAAAATAAATGACTCAAAAGGCAGATATTGCGAAGAATATATATAAAAAAATTGATTGGAGGTATCCCAGTTAATAGCTCTAGTTAAACGCACTACGCAGTTATGTTGTAATGGAACTTGCTAAGGATGTGATTAGCTGTGCTTATAAATAAACTCGATATGTGCGCACTATGATTTTATCTCAAAGCAAATCTACACTGATTTATAGTTTTTTCAGGTCTTCATTAGAAACAAATAAATTTTAACGATTAAATATGGATACCATGGTAACTCATCATAATAAAGCTTTTTGATGTTTACATATTAAAGGCAAGCTTAAGTTATGGTTGTAAATAGTAGTTTTAGTGGAAGCAGTTTGATATTTTAACGGAAAATACATTTTATTTGTTTAATAAGAATACAAAATATATTTATGTTAACATTTCTCGCAGCGGACAGAAGAACCATGTAAAAAGTTGGGACTCTTTTCTAGGAAAGATAATGTAGAACAGTAGCGCATTGTATTACATGAAATGTTAGAACTTTATCTCCATGGTGTAATTACATATTTTTTTCCAGTGTGCCAGTTTCTATAGGATGTATAATAGAATGGATTAACTTAAGCCTTTTCTTGGTTTTAGAGTGTACCTACTGTATTGACGGACAGGATGGGGATGTTCAGTTTTACCATTGAAAATTCCACCCTGGCCACCACCCAGCCATGGAAGTACGGCGTTGATTACTGGAGCTCTTTTGAACTGTACCCAGAATGGACAGGGAAAACTTTTTATGTGTTCAAGGTTTGGTGTTTTTTTAGTACCTTGCCCAAATTTTCTATATACATATACTGAACTTTGTTTGAAAAATAATTTTATATCCTGTGTTTTCTTCCTACTGCTATAGTGTTGTTGAATTTATAAATTGATTCTTTTTTATTCAGCCGTTTCTTGAAAATGAATTACTGCTTTCAAGAAATTTCAACAGTACCCTTTTTTGTCTTGATAATTTTTCTTCATATATCGTCTTTTTTGTTTTTTATTAAAATATATAAAGCTAAGTGGCCAACGAGAAAATTGCTTCAGTGTATGTATGTATGTATGTATTTTCACAATTTGTAAAAGTTCGCGGAAACCAGATTTTTAAAAAAGTTAAACTGAAAAAGTTATTTTTATAACATATGTGGTACTGTTAGAGACTAGCCCCTTGTTTAAACCCCTTAGGTAGTCTGTCAGCAGCATTTTCGTTTGCAATCATCAGAGATGTGTAACTTTAAAAATGCAAACTACACAAGATTTAAAACTATGTCGGCCAGTCAGGGAGGGTTAATCATGGTAACTTGTTTAAGACTCACTGGAGGACAAGGATACACAGACTCCAGTGAAAGGTCCGTGACTACTAACCGACAAGGAAATCAACGTCTTCTATGGTGTTTTAAGTTAAGGATGAAAGTTTTTGAGGTTTGAATTAGGAAGTGAAATTAGTGTGCTAAATTTCTCGCTCACCGTTTGAAAATATTTTTCGTTATTTCTTTTACCGGTACATCTTTTACAGTAATTTCAATCCATTTTTTTAATGACTAGCTAGGAAACACCGACAGAGTATGTATGCAAAGAAATTGTACCCGATTTATTATCTGTAACCACTAGAACATTTTTTTCCAAAGAGTTACTGGTTTTCACCCGTTATTCAAAAATTCCTTGAACTTTAGGGGATAGCCTACCACCAGAAGGATTACTGGTCCGGAACGATGGTTGCAGTGAAAACATTCCGAAATAAGCATGGGACGGTAGACGACTGGACATTGTACAAAACACGTAGTAACTTAGGAAGAAAAATAGCCGCCAGTTTCAACAGCCACCTTGAAAGCATCTCATGTAATGGACGGGTATGTAAAGTAACATCCTAAAATGATCCGAAAAGTCAATTCTTAGGGGTGGATCAGTGGTCCAGTGCTAACGCGCTGGACTTGTAATCCAGAGGTTGCAAGTTCGACCCCCGCTCCTCCAAGTACACAACTTATTGTCTTTCAGGCGATTAATTTAACCGAGGTCCTATTTGTACATACTATACAATGAGCATGTTAAAGAACAATGAGTGTCTCTTGAATGGGTTCGATGCTCGCTAGAAGAATCGATATAGCACACAGCTTTTATGTGTTATTTGTCCAAGTGAAAATGGATCTTTAGATTGAAAGATTTGTTTCAAATTTTTTTTAAATTTTCATGGACAAAAGTAGGAGTTTGAAGATATATCGGCCAATAAACCAACATTCTGCACTTGATTATAACGACACATTATTGTAAATATGTAATAAATGATAAAATAATAATATAATGCGTTCAGAAATTTCAAAATAATGATTTTTTTTTTAACAATTTCAGCTCAGCTTTGTAAAACCTATAGAGGCTGCCATGGAAAGTATATCTGACGTCATGAGGATCACGCGCTTCCTTATGCGATACGACAAGAGATTCACAGATAGCGAAGTTGTTTTATTTGAAGACTTACTAGAAGGTGATTTCAACACATTTGTAAACAGTCAAGGTTTTACAACCGGCGTTGGACCAGAATTACTCGATGCATTTTGTCATTTCAGTTTTCACTTATCTTGTGGATATTTAGTCGTGTGTAACCTAAAGGGTATCGAAAACGAGGGCGAGTTCATACTAACCAATCCAACAATTCACTCACTTGATGGTCGCTTTGGAGACAAGGACAGACGTGATGTCGGCATTTTCGATTTTTTCCAAAACCATATTTGCAATGCAGTCTGCGAAAACTTAATGACACCAGGAACCGTAACCGGAAACGTCCCGAGGGCCCTATTGTTCAGTACCATAGATAATACCCAGAGCAAAGCCGTTGAAGCAGAAGGAGAGACAACTCTTAGAGACAATTTAAATGAAATCTCTTTACCAAAGTACACATCAGTAGACCTCCATGGCCCGCCCCCATATAACACGTGCATGGAGAAAAAGTGATCCAGCCTGTGTGTACATGATAATGTTCATGGTTGTAGGTGATCTCATTTCTCTCTCTCTCGTGTCAATTATTTCATCAACGGGGAAAGTATCGTGAAATCCATTAGGGCACCAAAAACAAACCTTCATTTCCATGTAGGGAAAAGGAGTAGAAAAAGATTCTTGTCTTTCGCAGTTGCTATTATTGTCATGCTAGAGTAGCAGTGTTATTCTATCTAACCAGAAACTTGATCTCAGAAGGCATGATTCAGCAGGTAGAAAGGCAAGGAGTTTCGGCACCAGAGTCACCGCAAGAAAGTTGTCATACATGATTTCAGCCAGATTTGTTTCAAGATAAAATAGACAAGTGATTGGCTATCACGGAACCAAAAGACATAATTTAGTTAAGATAAATGTTAAACTGTATCTAAACTTGCCTGTTGTGTTCTCTTCTTCATTACGTCTGTTGTGTATGTACATGTATATCAGAATATTCAGTTTCGTTCTACTAATGTCCTGGGGCCGTATTCTAAGGGAAATCTGTAAAATATTAATAAAAATCTTAGAAACTAAAGGAAAATTTTCCCTTAGGAGTTTTATGAATATGGCCCCAGATTAATTCTTTTTCTAGTAAGCTAAAGATCCACTCCCTTACGTTTTAGTTACGACGTATGGTAAGACAGTGTATGAACTAATTTTTGTTTCTGTATGCATTTCTAAACCAAGTGTTCTCTTTTCAATATACGCAGTTCTTTAGTAATTTATTGTTGTTTTTGTGTTTGTTTAGACCGATGTGATTTCTATATTTTAATGTGCATTTTACCATTTTTTTGCAAATTACAAATATTACGTAAACCACAATTGTTCTAACGGTCTGTCTGTGTGTTTTTTTTCATTTACTGTAACTCTTCTAGGGCCAGCATTTATACATATATCCATTAGTTGACAGCATTATTAGAAACATGCACCCCGCATTTTCTTACTTATAAAAGAGTTCTTGTTGTGAAAATTATTGGTATCACTGGTTCGGGCATCTCTCTGTTCTAGTCGACCGAACAAAACTGTTCTTTAAACATTAAGATCAAGATGAAACTATGAATAAGGACGAAACTGTTGTATCTGCTTCATATTTTATATGTAGCTTCAGTAATATTGCGTTGATCTGGATTTGCTCTGAAGTTTTTCATTATGTCGTAGAGAAAAGCGGACGCAAATTCACTCTCTTTTAGTCAGCCATTAACAGCAATGTCCCATCCAGACATTATGATTAGTAAACCTGTGGTCGGTCTATCAGTGTACTTTTGGCCAGTCTAATGTAATGAATTTTACTATTGTATATTGATATGTGGATAGTCAAGTATGTCTAGTCTTTTTTCGTTTGAAAATTCGTGTATGGTGAGTGACTGTTCGGGTATTTAAAAGGTTTTTAAAACTGATTTGGTAGTTTTCCAAAACAAACCATGTAGATCTTTTCTTGTACTGACGTAAAAATATGTCACTCTGGGTTTTGATTTCGTAAGATATACATCCCTTTTTTTGCAGGAGTACAAATTTTGAAAACACCACTTTTTCATTTGAAGCCGTCGCCCGGCAAGTTCTAAAAATACTTGTAATTAAATTGCTCCTTAGTTCAATATGTTATTTCTGTTGATTTGGATACTATAACGATCTGTTAAAATGTGTTTGTTATGATGTTGCTTTGGTATTTTGTAAATGAAATTTCTTCTAACTTTTTTCCTTTGATGAAATTGTTTCTGAACTTGTACCGGTCTCGTCTTTTGTATTAGGACACCGGTTATACTTGTATGTTCAAATTACGAAGAAAACCATTTTGTGCAATTCATTTTAACCAGATTTTTTTATGTATATTTATGTTAACGGCTTCTTATTTAGCTGGAATAGTTTTAGAATGGTTTAACAATAACGCCGTCTATAGATAGTATTTCTTCAATAGAAAAGGATGAAGAGAAATAGATACGTTTTGTTTTAATTGTACTATACTGTAGTGTTTTCCTCTTACCATTTTTTTTATTTACATTCCTTTCTGCGCATGTGCAATAACCTCCGCTGTCTAGCCACTACTGAGTTGTTTCTAAATATTTAACATCAGTTTCGAATCTCTTTTGTTCTATTTTTCAGACAAGGTTTTGAAAAAAAACAAAACATTTTTTTCTGCTGTACAGACTTTTACAAACAGACAACGGACATTTAAATTACAGTGTCTGAATAGTTTCTTTCTGCAGTTGCAGTAGTTTTGTACTTGTTAACCTCTGAGATTATTTTCAACTAAAGATTTACGAACATTTTAATTCGCTTCAAACGGGAATGGCTGGAACATGAATCTTTAAAAAAATCAACCAGTCATAAAAGGTTTTCGGGAATTCTGTTCAATAGGAGTAAAACTTACAATGAATACATTCAAGTAAAAGATTGTTAGAGTTTGCTTTTCAAAAAAAAGTACATTGCAAAAACAAATATGTTAACATTTTTAATGGTCACTTTGACCACTTATACGATAACTTGAATAACGATGATTTATATACAAAATGAAATACCAAAGTTTTATCCTTTTTGTAATAAAAATGGTTTTTGTCGTTGTTGTAATAAAAATCATTACAAGTATTATTTTTCTGAAGTATTATTTATATGGCTATAAACCTGCTCTTTCTGCGAAGTTTTGAAATACTTAATCTGTAAATGATAGTGATATATTGTTATTTATTTTGTTGTGTTTTTGTAGATAGACGAAGATGTTTACATGAAGAGCTTTAGAACAAAGCTAATATTTTGTAGATGTACAAATCTAGTTAAAACAAATTCTACATGAAGGGATTGAGAACAAAGTTATTTTGTTGATATACTAATGTAGTTCAAACAAAGTCTAGAACAAATTTGTTTTGTTGATATACGAATGTAGTTAAAACAAAGTCTACATGAAGAGATTTAGAACAAAGTTGTTTTGTTGATATACGAATGTAGTTATTAAGAGCTTTAGAACAAAGTTGTTGTTTTGTTATGTTTAGTATACTTTACTTTATAGATACAAATTTCCTTCCTTTATCATATTCTATCGCTGTATGATATGTTATTTTGTTATAGATAGTACCTTTAATATTGTTAGCTGTGTTACATTTAATCTCAAGGGATCGACGCAAAACTAAAGTATTGTTTATGAACTTGCACGATCTGCAATATATTAGTTTAGTTTTTATTACATGTTTCATGATCTTGAATGAAATCATTTTAAATTACAAAGTGTGTTAGAATTGCTAATTATAAAAAGATGAATTACAAATTTAATTATTCTATGCTATTTTAAGACAGTGTTTCGGAGAAATGTTTTAATGTTAATTTAAATTGATACTATGTTTTATTATCACAGGTCAGTCAACCAAATGTAGGTTTTCATCTGTGTAAAATATGAAGCTGAAACTTTAACAACCCGTAATCTAGATAATCTTTCGTGGCTGTGTGCAAAAGGTGGCTTCAATTTAGCAGCCAAAATATTTTTTTAAATAACGACATTAAAATGTTATTGTCATCGCTAAGTTACTAGCTTTAAATAGCCATGAATTTGAATTCTTTCAGCAAAATTTGGTCTTGACATTCACTAAGAGAGCACTGGACGAAACTACAAGAGAGGATGGCATTATAGTTGAGAGAAGCGCTATTACGATTTGTAACTCGTGTTTGCAATTGATGTTATTTAGTACAGATAAACTTCATCTCATAAACCGTTACTGCATTTAAGAAATTAAAAAGGCGTCTTTATACGGTTTCCTGAAACGGTCAGTACAAATGTGTATATTTATTTACTTATTTTTCATCACACCATTATAAATTTTAGAACATTCTGACATTGCTTACAGAAGATACATTGTAAGATATAATAAAAGATTTTAAAGAAACTTACTATTGTTTTGTTACTAAAATAAGATACTATGTCACAAATATCCACCTAAAAGTTCATGAAGTGAATAGGTAAAACAGAACACTTTTATCCCAAAATTAGGCAGTGGCAGTGCATTAGAATCAGGAAATGATAGTAATTGCAATCTGTTCATCCTTAACATCATCTTGTTACCAGTATGCAATCACAAAACGAATGACATGAATATGAAGGACGTACCTTTCATAAGTACTTCTTACCCGAAGGTTTCGCGGGAGTATAATACCGGATCGTGATTCATTTAGCACGCAAATGAAGCAATAAGCCAGTCTATATATTTATTTGAGCTTATTTATCGTCAGTACCGGTTGCCCATATGACCGACGCTCCATTAAGAGATTAGTTATTTCATGTTGTGGGATAGTGCAAGATACAGAAAGCATCCCATTCCAGAGTCACCGCTGGTTCTTTTTCGTGCTCAGTGTATAGCACTGATACATGGGACCTCGGTTTAACATCTCATCCGAAAGACTATTTGTAATGTTAGTGGAGGAGCGGGGGATCGAACTCGGGAACTCAGTCCAGCGCGTTACCACTTGACCACATCCGCTCCAGTATACACTGGTTGTAGTCCTTATGAAATCAAGCAACTATGATTTAGAGGTCATTATTGTCATGCGTCATTCCCATGCTACAAAATAGCCTGATGCAATTTCAATGAAAGCTTTTATCTATAAAACAATATTTCAACAATAACTTGTACAATTTTGAGTCTGTACCTTATTTAGTTTTATGCAGCAATTTAAAATAGACAAACCTGTAAAATGTGAATCAGAAGAGCCCTCATTCATTGATATTCTCTTCCTTGTTTGATTTTGAAATTGAAGGTAGATCATTTTATTTATATTTGACAAAATTTGATAAAACACCTCTTGTCCATCAATGTTACATAATAGACTTAAGGCTTAATATTGAGATACCTTGAAAAAGTAATCAACATGTTATGTTAGTGGTATATTTGCACCCAATTAAATATCTAAAAGGATTCATTATTTTGAAAAATTCCAATCTTATAACAGCCCAGCGTCCATCCGCCCTTGCCGCCTCATGTATTTTTACCAAGAAATGACTACGAAATAAGAACATATCAATGAAACCACACACTTACGCTCAACAGAAAAAAAAACACAGAAAAAAGTTTAGGTAATGTACATGTTGTGATAAGTAGCCAAATGAATCTTTTATTTATGGCAAAAAATTCTTTAGCATTTTCACTCAAAAAAGGGCCAAATTTATGGAATCAACTGTTGACTACGTCCTGAAGTTGACATTGCTCAGGTTGGTGACATCATTGTTTCTTTGTATATTCTACATCTACATCTACATTTTACTGCTACAAGATCGTTCACGATCACACTAAGCAGGCGCGTTGTCTGGGAATAGGTGTTAATACAAATATTAAGTGCAATTTAGTAGTTAAAAGCAAGTTAAAAGGAGACTACAAGACTGAGATAAAAGGATAAAAACAATACTGGCTTAGAACTGGTAGAAAGGATGCAGCTGCCCAGTGAAAAGGTCTAAGCTGGGACTAGCTTGTAAGGGTAAAGGTAGACCATTCCACAGACGAATACTTCTTGGAAAAAATGAATGCGATTGATACTACGTCCTAGAGTGAGGTATCAGATAGTTCAGATTTCTGGTGGGTGTCAGATGGTGATGGTCAAACCTCACAAGATTGTGTCTGATTTTATAAAGGAGGGTAACAGAGCTGATGTTGCGTCTCTGCTCTAGAGTTTGCCAATTAAGATCTTTAAGCATCTTAGATACACTACTGGTATAATTGTAGTCATTATATACGTATCTAGCAGCTGATCTTTGAACTTGTTCATTTTTGTAAACAAGATGTTTTTGCCAAGGATGCCAAACCGTGGAACAGTATTCCAACTGGGGCCTTACAAAAGTTTTATAGGCAGTTTCTTTGACCTTTTTGTTGGAGGTTTTGACATTTCTTTTTATGAATCTGAGTGTGTTATTTGCTTTTGCTGTTATGTTATTTATATGATTGGTCCAAGATAGATCTTTACTTATTGTTACGCCTAAATACTTAGCAGCCTCGGTTGATTTTAATTCTTGACCATGTAGTTTATAAGGAAATGTTACAGGATGTTTCTTACGACTGATTCTTAGGATTTCACATTTATCTGGATTGAACTCCATGGACCAATTAGATTCCCAGTTTTCAAGGCTGTTGTGATCTTTTTGGAGGGTTTCGGCATCTTGGGTTGATTTAATTACAAGGTATATTATTGCGTCGTCTGGGAATAGTCGAACTTTGCCCTTAACACTGTCAGGGAGGTCATTTATATAAGATAGGAATAGGCAAGGACCAAGTACCGAGCCTTGAGGGACCCCCGAGAGAACAGGTAGTTTGTCAGAAGACTGACCATCAACAAAAACCTGTTGAGTACGACCATGTAGGAATGACTATGTCCATGAGATGACCTCAGAGTTAACACCTAGTCTATGTAGCTTAAGGAGGAGTTTGTGAAGGTCAACTTTATCAAATGCTTTGCTGAAGTCCATGACTATAATATCCGTCTGTTGACCTTGCTCTAAGTTGTCATGGACTTCCTGATGAGCTGGGTTTCGCAGCTATGTTTTGACCTGAAACCATGTTGGAAAGGGCTTAGGATATCATGCTTGTCGTAGAAAGACATGATATTGGAGACCATTATATGCTCCATTAGCTTAGAGGCAATGCATGTTAATCAGATAGGCCTATAATTACTAGGTTTACATTTCGGGCCTTTCTTATAAACAGGGGCATTGACGGCATGCTTCCAGTCATTGGGGATGATACCAGTTTTAAGGGAGATTTGGAAGATGTGGGTGAGAACAGGGGCTATTTCAATGTGAAGTTTTTTTAGTAACCTTGGGGAAATTTGGTCGGGACAAGAGGCTTTGCTTGGATTTAAACCTTTAAGGAGTTTCTTTACTCCATCCTCTGTTATGTTGACATTTGGCATTTTTGATAATTTTGTGGAGTAAGCAGTTGTTTGCATGACTGGGAGAGACTGAGTGGTTGAGGGCGAGAGAAGACAGACTCAAATTGCTTATTTAATATGTCTGCTTTTATTTTAGGGTCTATGAAGGTTTGCCCATCACTTTTTAAGGGTGCTACTCCACAGTTTTCTGTTTTGTTCGCTTTGATGATTACTCTTTCCTATTTATTGAGACATGTTATTTTAAGTGCTTTTGGCAACAAAGACAGACAACAGTTAATTAAGGAAAGGTTTCACTATACATTTTGTATTATTAACTTTGACAACAATAAACTCCTTTTCAAAGATTTGTTTACATTAGTCGAATATTTTTAGTAACGTTTGGGTAAAAATACATGAGACCACTTTCAAAATTATGAAAAATTCCTTTAATGTATTTCCGTAGACAAGACTTCACCATTTACTAATTGTTTATTAGTAACTCCTAGCTTAGTGAGTCTTTTCAATTAAACTAAGGTGCAAAATTCTAAGTTCATTTTTTTGTTCTTTCAAGCGCTAATGTGTGTTGATTTATTTATATAAGGCGTTTTTGCAAAGTCACTTTTTAGTTTAAATACTTAAGGCTGTTTGGCAGCCACATTCAGGCCTCTAGTCCACCAGACTACCACATTCAGGCCGTAAGGCTGCCAACTTTAAGCTGATAGGCCGCCAAATGCAATGAAATTCAGATTTAAATGATTTTGAAGAAAATAGAATACTAAAAGTTTTAGGTAATGCCTCTTTAATGTTTTGTTAATGTTTTGAGATCTATCAATGAGTAATTTCAAGAATAGAATTCTCGTTATAGTTCAAGAACAGTCATTTCATCCTACCCAGACGCCTTAAACGTTTCGTTTGGATATCGCTTTTGTAAGCGTAATCCCTTTTTCAGTTTATAAACCAGACACTTTCAATAGTTATATTATTCGTGTGTGCAGTGGTTTTATTAAACTTACAATACGATGTATACCCCAAAAACTATCTCAGACGTGATACAAGCAAGAGTATGATTAAAACCTACTTACCTCGCGGATTTTTGAAATGTCGCCAAAAACCGACAGACCAACAGGCTTAATATGTGACTTATCACGGTTAGCCTCCAGTCATTTGCGTAGGTATTTCTTCAATATGTGTGCCATGAACTTCGCTTTGTGGAAAAAGGAAGCGTTCAAACCCAATTCTGTTGTTTAACTCTACACTCTAACAAATTGGTCTAAGCTCACCATAATTATGTCGATATGGCAAAAAATAGATAAAACCGACCATGTCCTCTCCATGCTTCTGTAGTAATTAGATGTATAAACAGCAGAAGTCTTTAAAGATTCGGTGTCTGATAATTACGGAAGCATGGAGAGACAATGTCGGTTTATTTTATTAATTCGTGGGAACGAGTTATTTTCAGAAATATTTTTTACTACTCTGTGGGAACGGATTATTTTTCGCGAAAAATCCTTTTTTAACTTGTGGGAACGGAATATTTTGTGGGAAAAATTAAGTTATTAAGTCGTTCCCTCAAGATAATAAATTGTTCGAACGGATTAATTATTTCGTTCGTACAAATAAGTAAGTCGTTCCCTCAACATATATTTGCCAATCAAACTGGCGTCTATACTTAAGAGTATATCCCCTTTTAAAGATCGCCAGTTTTGGGTACAAGTTATTGAAAAAAATATCTCAGAAAATAAGTCGTTCCCACAAATTAAAAAAAACATTTTTCGTCCAAAATATTTCGCTCCCACAAGTTAAAAAAAGATTTTTCGCACAAAATTATCCGTTCCCACAAGTTAATTTTTTTTTAACAAAATAAGCCGTTCCCACAAGTGAAAAAAAAAAATTCGCACAAAATATTTTGTTCCCACAAGTTAAAAAAAAAAGATTTTTCGCGCAAAATAATCCGTTCCCACAAGAAAAAAAAAGATTTTTCACACAAAATATTTCGTTCCCACAAGCTAAAAAAAGATTTTTCGCACAAAATATTTCTTTCCCACATGTTAAAAAAGGATTTTTCGCACAAAATAATTCGTTCCCACAAGTTAAAAAAAGATTTTTCGCACAAAATAATTCGTTCCCACGAATTAAAAAAAAAAATTCGCACAAAATATTTTGTTCCCACAAGTTAAAAAAAAGATTTTTCACACAAAATATTTCGTTCCCACAAGCTAAAAAAAGATTTTTCGCACAAAATATTTCGTTCCCACAAGTTAGAAAAGGATTTTTCGCACAAAATAATTCGTTCCCACAAGTTAAAAAAAAAGATTTTTCGCATAAAGTAATTCGTTCCCACAAATTAAAAAAGATTTTTTGCGTAAAATAATCCTTTTTCCAAAGATTAGAAAATAAGTCGTTCCTACAGATTAATAAAATAAACCGAACATGTCCTCTCTATGCTTCCGTAGTCACTGGGTCCAATGATGAAAAAAAAAAATTCCCTTGTAGAAACCATATTTTTGGTCGGATGTTTATGAAACTTGACCTGCGTATTTATCTTAATGAAATATTGGAGAAATACAAAATCTGGAATATTCGGGATCCAATACTAGGTCACTGGGTAAAATTTAGGGAAAGCTTGTTAACACTCTAGAGGTCATTTTTTTACCTATTTTAAATAGAACATACTTAGAATGTTTACCTTGATTAATTCTAGGAAAATTTAAATACTGGGTCACATGGAATTAGGAATTAGGTCACAAGATCAAATTATAGGAAATCCATTTTGAATACTCTAGAGGTCACATTTTTGTTATCAGATCTGAGTATAAAATATCAGAATTTTGCATTGATTGATTTTTAGATCATTCGAAACTGGGTCACATGGTGTCAGAAACTATGTCACCAGGTTAAATCATAGAAAAACCTTGTTGATATTGTATTGAGAACATTTTTCTTTCGATGAAAATGAGTCTAAATGTTTCCCTTGATAAATTATTTAAGTAATTCTAAACTGAGTCACGTGGCGTCAGAAATTAGGTCACCAGGTAAAATCATAGGAAAACCTTGCTAGTATTCTAGAGCTATTTTCTTTATATGATCTAAATGAACAATTTTCAGAATGCTTGCCTTGGTGAATTTGCTCTGTGGCTGTGTGTTACTTTGGAGCTCATACCGCATAATTATTTCTGGTGATTGACCCAGGGCCACTTGGCCCCCTTTTTTGGTAGATATTGTTGCAAGTGATTAGCTCTATCAGGAGTTGCGTCTTGAACGCAATGGACGTACGTTGGGATGTTTTTTGTCGAGATGAAATAAAGTCGTGTGTAAATATAATTCTTATATATATTTTGAAGAACTAAATTTTAATATAAATTAAATAAAAAAACAAAATAGAACTAAAATGTGTTTAAATAAATTTTATCATCGTTACTCTTATTATTTACACTTTTATTAGATTATATCATCGACCAAGCCGGCGAAGTAAGAAGATCACGTGACTACCTGTTTGGGAGAAGCTCTACTTTTCTGGACCCAGGAACCAGTATTAAAGAGGGATTAGCAAAACTTATCTACAAAAACTACGAAAATCGAACATTTTAAATGACGTTGTTTCGTTCTATCGTTGTTTCGTTTTATCGTTGTTTCGTTCAGTCGCGTGCGCAAATACGAAATTTCCAAACTACTACGAGCATATCAACCGCCTTTAGGCACATCTCAATTTATAAATTGTTTCAAAATATGTATCGAACCAGGTTAAAACGAAGGTTATGCATTTATGCATTGTATGGTGCCTGGTTTAGGATTTTTCGTTCTTTCGGCGTATGCAACATAAAGAAACAACAACATTTCAAAGTCTCGATCGCGCGACAGAACGATAAAATGATACTTTATAATCTCGTATTGTTATGTGTGACGTTTCACTTAAATCTCGTTTTTCGTTCTGTCTCGCGAGCCAGTACGAAAACTCGAAACATTTTAAATATCGTTGCTTCGTACTACCCGTTTCGTTCCGTCGCGCGCACCTATACGAAATTTCCAAACTTTAAAATGTCGTTGTTTCTTTATATCGCGCTAGCCAAAACGAAAGAACGAAATGTCCTTAATCAGCCCCCATACTGTAGAGATAAAATTGAAATTTGAATAAGGAAGTTGGGGCTTAAAGGACTTTTTAGGTTCTGAGAAACAAACAATTTTATGATAGAAATAGACTATATGAAACACTTTCACCAAGATACTAATACTAGAAAATGCACTAAATTCTAACCTCCCCTAACAGGACAGATGAGGCAAACATTTAAAAATTGATGCTTTTCTTAGAAAAGCAAGTGATAATAACCTAATTTATAATGGAAATTTAGGTGTTTTGACTTTTCCACGAAGTGAGACAATAACTAAAAATAAATCACTCCATCGTGTCAGTCTTATGTTTGGGTTTCCATAATGATAAAGTTTATCTTTTATTACTTTCTCTCATACCCGCCACCTCATACTTTACGAACATGTTTGCAATGATAGAATTAATTGGATTTCCATATATTTAAAAAGAATTTTTCCAACTTACGACGCAGAAAGAAGAGGATATAAAAGACTATTGGTTGGTAATATTATTAACACTTTTCTTCTACTGTTAGAAATCATTCTATCTGATTTTGTCATAAAGAGAAAAAGGAAAAAGAAGCAGTTTACTGCAAGAGTATTGACAATGGGACAAATAATAGACATACTTGTTGAAAACGATACTTACCCGGCTGTTTTGGCATGCTCGGAGAAAGACAAAACGGGGGATATAAAGTCTAGTAGAGTATCATTTGAAATAAAACCCGTGAAGGGAAAACATTTTCTTGTTTTCAAGGTTAGAAAAAAATGTTATTAAAGTTAAGTTCAATTTTTTTAGTGCGTTTAATTAAATAGTGCGTCAAATCGATTTGGGGAGCCTAATAGTAAGTGGCTATTTAAAGGAGTTTTTTTTTTCCTCATGTTTTTGATGCTTCAGTTTAAGACTAAACTTATTGTCAAGTATTCAGAAAAAAAACGTCTCCATGTTTTTCAAACATCACAAAGATAACCGTATGGCTGTGATTTATTATCTTAAATGTAAAATGTGGTTTTATAAACAGATATGGTAAGGACTTGATTAAACAGATAATAGCGAATTTGACTTCCTTTCAGGGTAAGGGATTTTCTCACAAAGAAATAAAGCCGAAGAATGCAGTTGTGAAGGTGTTAAGACATTACAATGCGTTATCAAAAGATTTTGAATATCATCTGGGCTGCAGTGAAACCGCTCAGGATTTGGCGAAACGTTTCAACACTTGCCTTTGTAGGTCTGGAGTAAAGGTAAGTTATCTAAAATATATTATAGTTTATAAAATAACATAACAAACGCACCGACTCTCTAAACGTTTAATGAAAAATAACAAACTGAAAAATATGCATACATATTGAATTGTTATCTAAAAATGAAAGCCATTTGAACATTATTAAAACTTTCTTCTGAATATTTAATATATGTAATTAAAAAAAAACTTCAGAGCAAGTATATGAAATAAACAAAGTTTAGAGCTTTCGTGGTTTTCAGTAATTAATATAGAATCTTCCCTGTTCGACGCCTTATGTTGGAATTTGGATGTGATATAAATGACTGATTGATAAATTAGATAGTATGTTTTTGTAGTTTTTTTTGTATTGTTTACAATAATTAAAAAAAAAAGAAATATCAAAAGTTTCAACTAACTTCTGTGATACCACATTTGTATTTATATCTAATACGAAACAAATAAGTCCGGTGAATTTTGTGTGTACAGTTAATTTATGTACAAACATTAAACACCTTTCTGTATATCACAGTGTGTAAGACTATCAAACGATGGGGAGCAACTTGTCCGATCAAACAAAAACATCTTATATATTTATATATATCAACATTGTCTATATTTTCGGCTTGACTTTTTTCAGATACATTTTGTTGTTCCGGTTGTAACAACTGTTGAGCAGATAGCAACATTAACCAAACTCTTCAGAAAGTTCGAGAAGGAGGAAGCTGTATTGATAGAAGAAAGGTTGGGTGGTAAATTCACGCGATTCATTTCAGACAGAGGAGAGTCATTGCAAAGTGACATTGAGGTGCTGCAGGCATTTAGCCATTTTACATATCTTGAGACTGGACGCTCAATGGTCGTCTGTGGCCTTAAAGGGGTAAGAAAAACGAACACTCGCGAATTCATATTGACAAATCCGACAATACATTCTACGGACGGGAGATTTGGTCCAAAAGACAAACGAGATGCAGGAATTATTGACTTCAATGATAACCATAAGTGTAACAAGTACTGTAAGATGTTTGCTTCCACTTCTGCATTTGAAAAGGGCTCAGACGAATGCTGAACAGGATGGACTGAGTTATAATTATGAGCGTAAGCCACGTCCGGACAAATCCGGCGGCTATGTCATGCTAAGCAAAGTCAATACTAAGGCCTGGAGAAATTTAAGTCAAGACACGTTTCGAGTCTAGCTTAACATACTCAGCCATGACAGGTGTAAGGTCATGCAGAAAACATTAGGTTTCTAACTGTACAAAGAAATGATGCCAAGTCTGTCCCTAACAAATGAGCAGGGTGTATGGGAACTTTTACTGCAAACGGTTCACTAAAGGTACACAATAATGATGAAATGTAGGGCATCGACTTATGCTGGCCAGAGTTAGTTGGCAGAGAGCAAAACGGAGGTTGAACTATAAATTTTTGTGCTTTGCCTAGCACTGGTTTAAAGTAAGACCTAGAGTGTGTTTGTCTGTTTAGGGCAAATTTGTATATAAAACTGCTGTCAAGCTAGTGTTCTTTTTATTGTGAAGCAAAAAAAGACGACGAAGAAGCATTAGTAGAGAGCTTGAGAAGTGTAGAGGGACTGATCAAATGTTGGATCCGACAGACATATATTGCAGGTGACATTTTTACTAAGCATTATGAATAAATGTGAAAATATGCGTTTTTCTCATTATTCTATTGAATTGAATGTTCAAGATGGAAATTTGAAAGGGTGAATGTGTTTTCCTTTTTGAATGTGAATTAATTAAGTAACTAAAAAAATCGATATGACTTTTTTCTCTTTGATACAAGCGACAATATGATAATTGCTGCTGTTGTTCCTAAATTTGTTGTTCTCAATTTAAATTATTGACTTCTTGTCATTTTTTAGAAACTTTTCTATTGAGAATTTGAATTATTAGATTGCTGAAGATAATCAAAACAGGAATTAAAATCAGATAAAAAATACCTGTGTGGCTTATATCTTAGTCTTAGAGCATATTAGGCAGTTTATTATTACGAACATACACAATTCCTTCCCCCTCCCCCTTCCCCCAAAATGATCCTAGTGCCTATATCTCTTGTGACTGTACATAGTGTCTATATCTCTTGTGACTGTACATAGTGTCTATATCTCCTGTGACTGTTCATAGTGTCTATATCTCTTGTGACTGTACATAGTGTCTATATCTCTTGTGACTGTACATAGTGTCTATATCTCTTGTGACTGTACATAGTGCCTATATCTCCTGTGACTGTACATAGTGTCAATATCTCTTGTGACTGTACATAGTGTCTATATCTCTTGTGACTGTACATAGTGTCTATATCTCTTGTGACTGTACATAGTGTCTATATCTCCTGTGACTGTACATAGTCATATATCCTTAATCGTTAATTGCCTTCTTCTTTCGCACATCCCCTTATTTCACTTTGTTTATCTCTTTAATCAAAAGTCAAATAAGGAAATGGCAAGAGGAAAAAAAGGAAAAGGGTTAACTGCAAAACACTTATCAAGCGAGTCCAATGATGATCCCAGTAATTTAGGTTGAACAACCGCGATAGAAGAAAACTGTTTTGCTTCATACCAAAGTTCAGAGGTCTGGGCCTTCAGACAAACTTTACGAAGTTGTTTCATTCTTGTTGCTATACTTTGTATACATACATACATACATACATACATATATACATACATACAAAAGGAAATCAACATGGACATGAAACACACTTCACCGAACAACAAACGTAGTGAACTTTGTCAACATGTGCCTATAGGCTGTGCTTGTTTAACACCGATTGGTCAGTCGGATTAATGTTTACCGATGCCCTGGCTGTCTCTATTTATTTTATCGTCGGTATATCCCATTTCAGAGATTCCACTGGTTCTTTAACATGTTCAGTGTTTAGTTCAGATAAATGGGACCTCGTTTTAACGTATCATCCGAAAGACAATTAGTAATGTTGGTTGAAGAAAGGGAGATAGAACTCGCGATTACCAGTCCGGCGCGTTACCATTGGACTACTGATCCGCTCTGAGCGCTGACTGGTCATAGCGATGAGTTTTTAAATCAGTCATAGACCAACTTCGGTAAAAGTATATAGTCAAATGCTTTGAATAAAAATATTTGAAAAATAAATGATAAACAAATTGTATAGTTCTTAACTAATCTATCTAGTGACTTGCACACGCTGTTATATAACGGCTTTTTATCCATGTATATTTTACCAGTCAATATTTTGCCGAAAAGTGCATATACACGTATTTCCATTCTAAAACCAAATTGAAATTAATAATTAAATTAATAACAGACTGTTTTTAATACTGCTTATACATACTAGGACGTTCTTGTTAGAAACGGCAATGCTTCGCTGACATTTCTAATACTTTTTCTTTATCATTAAGTGTGACAAGTGTATTTGACAACGGTAGAATGTTCGGAAATCGTGTAAATATTAAACGCGGTGTTGACTTTTTGTGATAAATGGCATGGGCTTCGGTGTCAAATGGGAAAAAAGTGCGCATTTTTGTTTGGTAAAATAGGGCGATGACTTGTCTCGGAAGTTTCTGTTTTATTTTTAGGGACAGGTAAAGACGTAACATTCATATAACACCAGAAAATGCGATGTAAATTAAAGGTCTTTGTAACGTATTATATAAAACCTTACCGGCTAGTTGGTGGTTCTTTACTTTAGTCAATGAATGTTAGTTTCTCATACCTGAGACACACGCTTGACAAACTATTTTAATCCATTTTCAACTGACTTTTCGACAGTTTCATGGAGGCGGACATTTTTGTTGTTGTTATTGTTGTTGTTGCTACTCAGCGGCAATTAGATTTTTAGCTTCATTTCAATATAGTTTCCTGTCAACATCAACCAATTGATAATGCACTCTTGCATCGTTTAATCTCAGAATAAGCCAAACCAGGTAAAACTTAGGAAATAACAGCCATGCTTTATTAATAAATTCAGTGATAGATTTTTTCATGTTCGAGCGACAGCATACATGTAACCGTTGCCGCTCGGATTTTGAACTATGCGTCTTGAACCATTATGTTTGACATCAAAATGTTTGCCTAGAATAATATGAATCTACAAAATTTCTTTTAACATAATTTTCATTTTTTAAGTATTATCACTCAGACAAGGTTAGTGTATCAAAGTTCACCGTTAAGCAAATTCATTGGCTGCCGGTGACCGGACTGCTCATGCTAAACTAGCTGACACACATATTTAAATGTCATAACACTTAATCAGTTTGCCTACCTGAAGCAGACAAAAGCATTGTATGGTGTTAGGTAAGGAAACATAGCAAACGTAGTCCGTACAATTGAAAAATCAAAAAGCTAACCGAATCTGCGTCATGCCATCAGAACCTGCTTTTGTATTTCTATGTGTTTTTCCCAATCAAAATTGAAGCGGAACATATCTTCTGCCGAAATATTGTCATTTAAAACTGAGGCGTGTTTCAGTAAAGCGTCTTGGTAAGAGATGAAATTCAAGATTGCGTTTATGCAAAATTGTAAGATCTTGGATCACAGCGACTGACTCACAGAATTTAGCTGATTTTTTTTTCTTTAAAATTTGAGAGAAGTAAATATACTATGAGAAAACTTAATATTATGCTTTTATGCACCATGAAAACTAAAAAAAAAAAAAAAAAAAAAAAAAAAAAGATTTCACCAGGATTCGAACTAATGCCCTTTCGGTCAGTAAAATGTCAATTATATAAATAAGGCATCTACCCCCGATAAAAGTGTGTAAAACTTTATGTTGTGCTGTGTTTCTGTAACATAAAAAAATGAGTCTGTAACTTAGTTTAGATATGTTCTTCACAATAACAGCTAGAATTTCTAGATGTAAGCATTTTCTTTTCGTTTGCATCGTCGACCGATCTGTGAGTCAGTCGTATTTACGTTACAATATTTACAGCAATCGACTTTCAGGTAGATTAACGTGCGTCGATATCCTATGTAGAGTACAGGTATCTTCAAATCAACATATTCAACACTAAAAAAAATAGAGGTTCTCCTTTCTTGTGTTTTTTTCCCAAACATTTAAGAGAATAAAAGAAATGTTGTTATGAAGGGAAAAGACGATCTGATATTTGTGGTATATTTTCTTCAACTTTTAGATAATGGTGAAATTTTGGCCTACATAATTTTTTATCGTTGTTTTCTGTCCGTCATGTGAAAACATTTCAGGAAGTTATTTGCATTGGGTTTCCTTGAAAACATATATGATTTGCATAATATTTGAACAATGATGTAAGCTTATGTATTTATTGCGACAACAAAGGATGGATTTCCACTTTCAAAGAACGCAGATGAATTGTCTGTTGCAAAAATGACAAGGCTGAGACGTGACATAAACTCGTATCAGCACAACTTCTGCAGTGTATGCTTTATAATTTTAAAACAGAATAAAGATCGCTTCTAATTCATATGATTTAAACTGTTAATGAATTTGTCATAGGAGAATGTACTGATAGATCTTATACCCACATATAACTATGTGATCCACGGGATGGAGTCAATACCGACCAAGGGACACGATTTGAATTGTATTTATTAAAGGCAAATACTTATTGCTACAATGTTGAGTGTGTTATGCTTAGCTGTAATGCATTAAAGATGGTACTTTTTTTCATAATATTACTTACCACTATTGACTATATTTAACTGTAATTTATTTTGTATTTAACAAAGTAATTATCAAATTATATTACTTACCACGTTCTGCGTATATTCGGCATAGCTGTAAAATACTTTGTATTTACCAATTTATTTTTTTAATAATATTACTTATCATCAATACAAAGTGTGACCAAGAGGTCGAGGAAACAATAACCCAAGGGAATTATCTCTACTGAGGATCAATGCACACTGACAGGCACAATCAAGGAGAGGGGATTTGAACAGTCCTGTTAGATAGACCCTAGTTAATGCTTAATAGTACAATATTTTATTCCTCTTGTCAGAATCAACAGATAGACACGTCGTTTTAATGCCACGAGAGAGTTGGGAAAAATGAAAAGGAAAACAAATTGTTAGCTGAATAATGCGCAATTTTGAAATGAAGTACATAACCTTGATCTGTTGCACTAAGATAAAATAAACGTGAATCTAAACCTCGTAATATCACTACTATTATGTAAACATAATAATTTATTTATTATTATGAATCTGAACGCCGCGTGGTTTTTCCAAACTCCAAAAGTTTGAGGGTATTTCCAATTCATTTTGAGCACAAAACTTTTTTTTATTTCTATATCAGGATGCCCAGATATGCGATGCAGAAAGCACTGTTAAACTAATAATCACATGATAATACCTCATGGGTATTTGTTTACGATAAGAGGCCAGGATCCAATGAGGTCATGTGGGTATATTCTAGATGTGCCCGCTAATCACCTCCCTCGCCACTTCTACTGCTCCAGCTTCCAGGGCAGGCCTGAGGTAACGTGATTGAAATTATTGGATGATCGATGATATATATTTGTTTGCATTTCGTTCCATTGCTATTATTGTTATAATGCTACGGCTGTTTCGTTCTTTATTATTACTTATGGAGAGAGAAAAAATTATGCAGTAATAAGGCAGACCAGGTTGCTTAAAACAAACATATGCATACAAATGACCCAGGAACGTCACGTGAACATGATGCTTTCTGTATCTTGTACTATCTCCCCTTCAGTGTGTGTGTGGGGGGTGGGGGGGGGGGGGCGGGGGAGGGGGAAATACAGTACCGAACCGAAATAGGCGCATACGACCGAGCCATACCGTTACTTTCCATTTATCGGATGTAGTGATAATGGGTGGTAACACACTGCTTTGGTCCAAACTGTTCATATACAATATACTAGAAATGTATAAACAAAGAATATTACATCACGTTATATCAGAAACAAACTTTTTTAGTGTTAAACAGCATGCAATTGTCCATGATTAAAACACATCAGTGTATTCTAAATCTTTGAAATTGAAAACCTTTATAATTGTACTGCCATTATAACTAAAGAAAGCCATAAAAATGAGCAAACCTACAGGTCAAACTTATGGTATGGGGAAGTATTTTACACACACATACACAAAACAAAATGGAAATGAAAAATCAAACAGATTATTTATAAACACCTACAGCGATACAGCAACTTACTTGTCGTGATATTTTGAATCAGTTGCAATCGTAAATGGGAAACCACATGGACTCATAAATATACTTAGTATAAGTATGAAGTGTTTTCACAGATAGTTAATCTTTTTCATTTTTCATCGGTTTAATTGGAAAACATCAAGAAAAAAGTACAAACAAAGTTTAATATTAAAGATGGAATTATTTTTGTTTGAAAATTCTACTTTATGTAGTTTTTACAAAAAATCCAATTATCGGGTATCATTTAATCTCCGGCCGAAATTCAAGGGAAGACATGCGCACATTTTTACGGTAAATACATCTTTGAAACAAACTCTGACAATGTCCGAAATATCTTGGAGTAAAAATGAGTATAAACAAAATGTTGAAATCGAAAATAATGGATGATTGGTTGTCTGTACTTAATTTTATTGATGGTGATGATAATGATTATGATGGCGATTATGATGATGATGATGATGAGGAGGAGGAGGAGGAGGAAGAGTATGACGATGATATTAATGTTTATTTTTTTTAAAAACTTTTATGTCCATTTTCAGGGAAAAGCTATAAGTTTGTCGGCAGATCGCCCTGAGTCGGTGGTTGTGAAAACCTTCTACTCTTCATCCAACACGAGCGCAGTATGCCATCAGTATATGGAACGCTATCGACTGGCGAACCAAATGGCGCCATCGTTCAACAAACTGTTGCAGCAAGACAAGACAATGATAATGAAATCACAGGTAAGTTTTGTGCTGTTTGTCTTAAAAAGAGATACTTGAAACAGTAATTTTTTGTTAGGTTTAGACTCATTTGTTTTTACATCGATTGCGATACAAGTTCTTACAACTTAGATTCATCACGCTCGATGACTGCTTCCTGGGTTCCATACCAGTATTCGCGCAGCATTGAGGAATGTGAAGATCGTGAGAGAATCTCGCCTCTGACGGGATTCGAACCAGCGACCTTCGGATCCGGAGTCCTGCGCTCTACCCCTGGACCACGGTGCCTCTTTTGTTAGATATCGCATATTTAAACTGAAGTGCATTAAAGTGAGCGTTCAAAAAAAATTGCTCATTTATGTAGATTTAGTATTAATGTTCTAACCCGGAAAAATCCATCTGCCCCGAGCTGGGTTTGAACTAGGATACCTTTGATTGCTAAGTGAACACTCTACCACATCGCCAAAGAATATCCGAATCCATCATTGTTTCAGATAAGCTTTGTCCAGCCTGCAGTAGCAACTATAGATGACAAAGCCGCTCTAACTAAACATCTGTTCCGTATTACGATACAAAAGGAAGAAGAAGTGATATTTGAGGAACGTCTCCGTGGCGACTTTAAACTGTTTATCTCAAACTCGAGGAATAATATGTCAGAGCGTTCGGGCATTCTAGATGCGTTCTGCCATTATACTTATCACAATACAGCCGGGGACTTGGTTGTCTGTGGTCTGAAAGGAGTACAAGACAAACACAGTGGTCATTTCAACCTTACCAATCCGACAATACACTCAAGGGACAAGGCGTACGGTAACAAGGATAGAGGACTACCAGGGATAAAAGACTTTTTCTGCAGCCATGTTTGTAATGTTGTATGTGAACACTTTCGGAAACCTGGAGATTTTCCACAAGAATTTTTCTCCAAAGACATTGGTCTAAGTCATGTCGCTGGCTTTAGCACTTTACCAGTTGTACCAAGTTCACAAGTCGAGCCTTCCGCTCCTCCAATGGAAGAGTATCCCACCTGGCCGAGCTCCCCAGTCAAGGACTCTGATCCACCAATAATGAATGATTCGTCCCGATTCTCTCCGACGCCAGTTTTTACAATACTATGAGAAGACCATACAGTCATTTAAGATTCGAACTGGCAAATATTCCATTGTTTTCAAGGAATTAAAAAAGTCGAGCTGAAGCTACGAGTCTAAAACGTTAGTCGAATGGTAGTAGAAACTGTTTGTATCAAATGGGTAAAAGACTAGAAAATACTGTGATCGAGCGACTTGGAAGGGATCGATCGAAGAAATCAGAACAGATCGAGAACTACTTTCTCGACGAAGTTTAGCAATAAGAGCGAACAACGTGTGTAGAATGAAAACCCAACCTTATTTTGCCAGACAAAAGCAACCGAGCTATTGAAAAAGTGGTAAACATATTTTCTTCAAGGCGACGAAGCAATCAAAGCTAGATCAAAAAGAAGTTTGACGCAAACAAAAACAAAACATGTATATGTACCTACTCAAGGCAGCTGGCGTCTGCTTTGACAAAATTACTTGCTATATCTTTCCAGGGTAAAGGAACAAGTGTAAAGAGGATTATTGTAAAGCATACTATCATCTTTGCTGGTTACATCACAAAACAACACAATGTCTATAAATACTGATAGAAATGGCCTAAACATTGCTAAAAACAAATTTGCTTCGTTGTATTTGAAACACTAGTAAATGTATGAATGAAGTAATAAGTAAAATATGTCACCTGATCAATAAAACATCGTTAGATCTAACCTCTAAATATCTTGAAACTTACTTGGAAATTAATGCATAGAAAAGACAGGGTTCGTCAAAATAATAGTTGACGTTCTTTTCCTATTTATATCAGTGAATGCTTAACGAATATCAATATTTTTTTTACAATTTCTTAGAATATGATATGGGTTGTAAGTAAATCATGTATATGATAAATACTTCTATTTTATGTTTTCCAGTAAATTATAAAGTTTTCTCAGTGAAATAAAATTGATAATCCACTGTTTTAAAACTGTGGTATACCATTTTTTATTGTCACTGTTTTTTGTTTTGCTGAACTAGGCCTACTTTTTTGTATTCCTCCGCCATTCATGGCGAGACGAAGATCAGATTTGTTTCATTAGACAAGAATGGCGAGACGAAGATCAGATTTGTTTCATTTGACAAGAATGGCGAGACGAAGATCAGATTTGTTTCATTTGACAATTGCGTAAATTTAAATAAAGTAAATTGTTTTTTTTTTTCAGTATCTTTAGGCGATGTCTGAGATACTTGTATCTGAAATAAACGTCAGAACTATTTTCTGTTGCTTTATCAATAAAAATTGGAAATAAGGGGGACACTCAAAACCCCCTCAGTCAAAACCCCCTTGGTCTAAAAATGACTTAGTGGTCAAAACACAAATGACTAGGTGGTCAAACCCCCCTTGACAAAAATGAAAGGGCACTCAAAACCTCCTCAGTTTGTGATAATGATCAAGTTGTTTGATGTCTCTTTGATCTTTGTCATTTCTGTCAAATTCCCCTCAGTTTGTGGTAATTATTATTTAACTCGGTTTTGCTGATCTCTCTTTGATCTTCTGTCACTTCTGTGTTGAGCGGGGAAATATTAGGAAAGGGGACTCATTAGGAGACATAAGTTATATTGAGAAGGGGAAAAAAGCTTTTTAATTAACAACATTTAGATTGAACAAACAACATAACACATTATCTATATTTGCAACACATTTACTTTACTTTTGAAATCATGAAAACACTCTAATCATTTAAATGTACCATGGTAATTAAAAATAATTCATATCAACAAGTGTACCCATTGAATGGGGGTTTTGACCACCCTTTTATTTTTACCAAGGGGTTTTTGAACACCTCTTTATTTTTGTTGAGGGGGGGGGGGGGGTTGACCTCTATGCCATTTTTTGACTAAGAGGGTTTTGATATATACTCTGGAAATAAAGCGGTTATTATTTGGGGCCCTCCACAGGGAACAAGAAATTTGTTTTAGTTTGTCAAGAAAACATAAAATAAAAAAGAAAATTTGTTCGTTTCAGTGAAATATCGATTTTATTTCACGAGTGAAGACCAAAAAAAAAAGATATTTTCAAACAAATGAACAAATAAACAAATGTTCTTTATGTGATAAAGTTTTGCATGACGAACAAATTAGATAAGATACCAAGCGTACGTTGTGTTGACAAGTATATAATGTATTAACATACAATAAAAGATACGTTGCATCACTATATTATGCACGCAGTTGTTACTTTACACAAAACTAATTGGCCAGAGTAGGCACTCATGAAATGTTACATTTTGGTTACTCGCCCATCAGTACTAGTTCAGTTACATAACCGTCGGTTAACCTAACCTAGAACACCAGATGTCAGCCAAGCTTTAGAATTACAACTTCTCTGTCTGGAAGTGTCGCCCTCGGCCTTGCAAAGAAGACACCATATGCGAATACCAGGCACAAATTTACCGGGGGGCGGCCCAAGCCCCCGAACATTGACGTGTTTGATAAGTTGTTAAATGAGCGTCTGCTGACCATGATCAGTTGCTTGATGATATTGTGATGACATTCTTATTTGTTATGCCAATTTATTTATTGATAATTTATTTGTTTCAGAGGACTTTATAAATATAAAATAAAAAAAGTTAAAACTTGTCATACCGTATTTTGTTTTTTGCTTTAGTTGAACATTTCAAAGAATACCAGTATATTTCTTTTAAATTCTCACACAAATTTCATCATATTTTTATGCCTAAAATGTAAAATGCACCAAAATGAGCCATTTACTCCACCTTTTTCGAAAATTTTCTTCGGTGAGCCCCCCCAACCTTTCGTACCTTCCCCCAAGCCCCCCCGCCCCCCCCCCCACCCCAGTCAGTAATTTCTGGATCCGGCCCTGAATAAAACATTTCAAAATGCCCGAACCGCAGTTTTCAGAAACAGATTGGAGAAGTGGATTTCAAAGTTCAAGATCTTTTTTAATCGTATTTAACAAATGGTTTACAAAGGAAACTATATAAACAGATAAAGCTCATTCTACATTTCCTGAAGTAAGAGAAACACTCTGTTAAAGTAAACAGATTCAATATCTATGTACATGTATTGCAATGGTAGTTCTCTAAGGCGGATAGTGCATAACACACGGTAATTGTGGCTGATAGTAGCCATTATATCGAGAATTATTACTTAATGTTACAGCGATAAAGAGCAAAAGATTTCCGAGTTTACACATCATTGGTTTTCTGAAATCTCAGTTTCCCGCATGACCAACGTTGTATGAATAATGTCGTTCTTTCTCTGTACTCGGCACTCTTAAGACCACATGGTAAGGTTAGTTGTGAACGGAGAACGGAACATATAGTCCATGTATTATCAACCTAGATCATAAAAATTACACAGTTTACTAAAGAATATGATGTAGGCTATATGTAGTTAAATGATCCGATGTATGATTAAGCATGATCAGAGTAAGGAAGTGTTAATGTCATAACGACGTCCTATTACCGAGGCAAGATACATTTCTTAGCATGTAGACGGAATAATCAAACATGAAGGCATGCTGACGCAGCAGTGTCAAACGCGAATGGGCATAAATTTAATTTAATCTAATTATGGAATCACGAGACAAGACTATTCAGCTGTCATATGATATACTACATCAGCCTCATTTTCAGTAATTTTTACACCATTTTTTCCTTTCTAGGCCAAAAATAAATCATGGGCATGATAGGGAGTTTCCAAACTGATAAAAATTTTGTAACTTATGATAATTTTACTATGCCTTTAACGTAACATATAGTAACATCCGATAAACTATATTAGTAGATAAAATGTATTCTAACAAAAACGGGGTTCCCAGGAAAGATTTCTGACTGCATTTACCTTGAACTTACAGCCCGCTTAAACCTAATAATACTGAACAGACCTATCGAGGATCGACTCCCCCTTTGTATTAGAGTCTATCTATCGTCGGTATCCATTGCTTAATGACCGACACCCCATAGCACAGCCTAGTTATTTCCGGGTTTTGAGGTAGGTACACACTAGTGTCTACACACCAGCTTGTTTCAAATGCTCATTGTAAAACACCGATTCATGGGACCTCTCTTACTAGTGGTTATGTAGGAGCAGGGGGTCGAACTCGCGATCACTAGACGACTGCATGGTCGCCCAAGAATAGAAGGGATATCACTGCAAAAGATATTAAACTTCAATATTACTGGTTACCCCACTTGTATCTTAAATGAGAGGGCACTGCAGCAATGTAACAGATGTAATTGCGTCCCTTACGTTAACAAATTTCGGACGTTCAAGTTGCGAAGACGTACATAATATCTGAACTTTATACTTAAAGGTATAGTATTTGGTATAAAGGTGGAAAAAAACACTTATGATACTTATAAATAATTAAAATAAAAATGAAAATGGATGGCAGTTAAAAGAAAAACGACAACGAAACATAACACATTTTATAAAGAACGTTCACACATATTGCTATGTGCATATTATAATGAAATAGTCTTTTAACAACAATTATTCCATTCTTAAAAATGTTTATTCAAAATCAATATTATATTCACAAAATAATGACAAAAAGAAAGGAAAAGAACAAAGTAAAAAAATGAAATAACATGTCTGTAACATGTCTGCTGGAAAAAAAACTTGTGAAAACACAAATTTTGGCAGGCCTTGGTTTGAGCGCCTCCTTGTGTACGTGTGGCCTGGATGTAGATGGACAATTAAAAGTGATTTACATGATTTTACATTACCACATTTTATTTTTCAAAAAGAAATTATATTACTTGTCCAACTACTAAGGCTCAAGTGACAGTGTAAAAATGACAACGATATTTAACGTTATATAGTTCGTTGCTGAAACAACAATCAAAATGGCGTACAAAATGACAGTTTGATAACGCAAATTTGGTAAAATGAAATAATCTGGTTTAATGAATAAAAATTTAATTTGGCATGCTATTTTATATTATACTGTTGAAAATACGCTTCTTTAAAAAACTTCCGTATCCGTAGCCTTTTCCAGTGAGTTTGTCTAGGATTACAGAACTTCCGTAATCCTAGACTCGGAGGCTAGGATTACGGTTCCGTAACCGTAGCCAACAGGACAGACTGAAACATTTAAGAGACCCACGCCTTGATTTGCTATGATCTTTTAAACGTTTTAAAGCATCTTTTGAACCTTTTGTTATCTCAAGATACACAAAACAGTACTGTAATTCTTTGCGGCTGACTGAGACGTTACGTGTCTGCTGTAGTCTCAATATTTCGACTGCAAGACTGATATTACATAGATATCGGCCTTTACGAAGGGCGACCATCGTCTATATAATAGAAAGCCCTGCCGCACAATTTGTTGGGCTAGTGTCTGCTGCTGATAAAATGTTTAACATTTAGGCCTGAGACCAATAGCCGAAAGGGTACCAATAGCCGAAACCAATAATTTATTCGATTAAATCGTATTGATTTTTCAATCTATTGCGCTGTTTGTTTTATTCCTTTCCGCCATTCCAGGGCGAGGGGAAAATCCCGGGATCGTCTTTAGAAAAGACGGGATCCGAGATCGTATTAAACATATAGTAATACCGAGAATACACCTGCTGCCATAGATGTCATCGATAAATTATCGATTATCGCTTGCCCTTTGTTATAGATAAGCATGTATAGTATAGGCGTGAAAATCTTTTTTTTTCAGTAAATTAATTTTATCGTTGATGGATTTTATTTTTAATATTGAATAAAGTTGCGAAATTCTTGTTATTATAATATTAGCATTTTAATAACGTATTAACATGATCAGATATAAACATGTGTACTGAAATTCTTTATAAAGCATTATCAAAAGTACGTGGTAATTTAAAAAAATATCTAAGCAAAATAGGTTTTGAATAAACATTTGTTTATTTCATTATCACAAAAATCAAATAATGTAACTTTTTTATTGCCACAAATTACGACAAATATCAAAACCAACACTGTTTATTGTTTCCCTATATGTTTAATACGATCCCGGATCCCGGGCGTCCCGGGTCCCGGATCCCGGGAGTTTCCCCTCGCCTCAAAAATAAATATGAAAGTGAACGTCATATCCGGTTGGAAATGAAAGCGAAAGTTGAAAGACTGACCTTGTTTCGGGTAAGTAAAGTTTAAAAAACAAATCTCTGTTGTTTTCGAGTATTGAACAAAAAAGAGCAATTTCATTTCGGCTATTGGTCTCGGGCCAGTATCTTTTTGAGCTTATTTATCGTCGGTATCGGTTGCCCATATGACAGACGCCCCTGAAGAGATTATGTTCTGGATCTGGATGGTACGTTGCAGGGCCTTTCAGCATATAAGCAACGGAATATAGAGGAGTTAGTCAAAATGGAATACGGCTGATTTGAAGCCGTCTACTGTCTTGGCTTGCGCAACACTATCACTTAGTTTATTTCAATCTATAATTGTTCGAGGGAAAATGAATTTTTACACTGCACAGTTTTAAAGCAATTTGAAGGATTAATTTATTATCTGGTTTTCAACAATGTTTTATATGCCACATTTCTCAAAAGTCTTAGCTTTCACCTTACGTTTATTTGTTCTGACAGGCATCAAGTAGTCTTGGCAGGGCAGGGCTGGCACCAGCCCCCCGACCACCTTATAAAACGTCATCAGTCTGTTGGCTTTCCTTCGGTCCTGGAGTGTAGGTAGTTTCAGGTCTCGAAGCATTTGTGTGACGCACCCAGGGGACCTGGTCGTGTAGTCACCTGTGATAAACCTAGCGGACTGTTTCTGGACCTTCTGTTGTGGGGGTAGTGCAAGATACAGAAAGCATCCCATTCCAGAGACACCCCCTGGTTCTCTTTTGCATTGGTCCTCGGTTTAACATCTCATCCGAAAGACTAATAGTAATGTTAGTGGAGGAGCGGGGGATCAAACTCTTTTACATGTAGATCTACTTGTTTTTTTATGCCCCCGTAGGGAGGCATATAGTTCTTGTACTGTCTGTCAGTCTGTCCAAAAACTTTAACATTGGCAATAACTTCCTTATTAGTAAGTGAATTTACTTCATACTTGGATACAACACCCCTTTAGACAAGACCTTCCCACTGAAATATATTTATTTGACCTTGACCCCTGAATGACCTTCACTTTGAAGATCCATTTGTTCAAAAAATTTAAAATTGGCCATAACTTCCTTATTAGTAAGTGGATATACTTCATACTTGGACAGAACACCCCTTTGGACAAGACCTTCCCATTGACCAATATTATTATTTATTTGACCTTGACCCCTGAATGACTGGTCCTTAATTCAAAGATCAAAGCATTTACAACAGCTGTTTCAATGAAAACAATTTAAAAGAAAGAAAACAGGACAAATATGATATTTTCTTCTTTTTTAATTGAAGAAATGGTCAACTGTCTCTTTGTCATTGTTTCTCAAATTTATCAGTTTCAACCCAAGAGGTAGAATAAGACACTGGATAAACTGATAAAAGCAAAATAAAATGTTTAGAACTTATCACAAAATATAGCACATCAAAATGTCCACTGAAACTTGACAGAAGTTTGACATTATTATTGTTTTTGTGTAATAAATAACTGTTTGTCCTGCTTTTAATCAAAAGTTAAATTCAAGGAATTCTTTAAGTTATTTAAATGTGGTACCTATTTTTATAAAAAAGACATGAATTACCGAAAAGACTGTTGAAGAAAAGAAACACATTTACTTGAATGTGGAAGTATTGTTTACTTTTTTCACATTTGAGTTAACTGTTACTTTGTTCATTATAAAATTCTATAGAAGATATTTTGGAAGAAAATAGAGGATAAACTTTATGATAAGTAGGAAGTTTTTGCCAAAATAGAAATATTTAGATCCTCCTTACTGGGTAAAACTGAAAATAGAATTTAAAAGAATATTTATTATATATGATATAATACTTACAAAATAAAAGTGGAAGTTCAAATTAGATGAGATGTTAAGTATAATATGAAAATAAATATGGAGTCTTGTGTAAAGTAGAACTCAAAATAAAAGCATTGATTAGGATTCAGATTGTAACAAAAGTGAATATAAACTTAGTAAAGTGTTATATTGAGAGTTATTTCTTATGAATTCATATTTCTTATTTTAATTGTTGTGTATTATAATGTTTGTGTCATTAACAGGGGTTTCATTAAGTTTTTGAGTAGGAGGGAATACATGTAAAGGAGGCGGAGGATTTGCTGTCCGTTTGTTATAAAACATTTTAGCCGGGTGAAAATCTCAAAATAGCAGGGGAAAATACCCGCCTTCGATCCGCCTCTTAATGAAACCCTTGGTCATTAATCTCAGATCTTCTGCACTCCCTTTTACAAAAAAATATATGGTGGTAATCATTGCAATTATGAAAACTGCTAATTTCTTGGAAGCTTTTAACAGCATCTTGAATTCATTTATTTTTTGCCTAGTGATATCAATGACATATATTTAATCTTTAATTGAAATCATAATCTCATAAATGTAAAACCTTACTGATAAAATTACCATGTGGTTTTGAAATAATGAAAGTGTAAATTATATTTACTCTCTTGCAGTCTTTCCTGTAATTCGGGTCTTTTTGATAAATAAAGGTACCATTTAAATGAGATTCGAATGTATGTTTTATAAAACATTTACTCACAGTGATTGCAGTTTATTGCCCTTTTTATTTTGAATAGAAATATTGCAGTTCTTCTTCCAAAGACCTAAAATAGATTTTACAATAGTAATATAGGTGTTTGTTCTTCAGACTGAAAATCTCTAGTAATATGTAGATCATGAAAATTGATGCCAGTTCTTTTTTCAGAAATAAGATAACACACTAAAGTTTAGAACTGTCATTCATTGTTTTAAGTTTTGTCTTTGGATTGATTGAAAACATCATAAACTTATTATTTAGGATCAAGTAAACATGTCAGTTAACATGTACATTGTGCATTTTTATAATCATAGAACTTTGCAACATTCTATGTAAACTGGGAGTACTAAAAAGCAAAAAATGTTTGAACTTTTATTTACAGTAAAAAACAGTCATGGTTGATCACCTTGTTGACTAAATGTCAATCAGCATCGACGTCAGAGATGAACAAAGAAGACCAGCTCCATCGTGCAATACAAGTTGGCTTGTTGCCAGAAGTAAAAAAGCTTGTGAAGGATGGAGCTGATATGGACCATGTGTTGGGTATGAATACGGAAATTTTAATGATACTTACCAAGGCATAAATTGTTACTTATAAATGAAATTACATGATTAATCTGTACACCAGGAAATTGCTACTGGTGAATTGAAATAAGTAAACTTTCAAGACTCAGTCAATAGTATAACTGCCTATGTAGCTGCTCGTGTGAGGTATTGAGATTACTTACTGGTATGAGTTGTCAATATTCAAAAATGTTGTATGTCTATTTATATTGTATAGTTTTGTGACAGAAGTGTAGAAAATAAAACTTTAGAAATGGTCTTATTAGATACTAAAAGCAGATTTCAGTATAATTTGATAAAAAAGTTCTTTTGATGACCAGATTTTGATCTCTTTTGATCATTCACATAAAATGAATTTACAAATGAAATCCTGGACATCTTGGGGATGACGTAATAGCCAGCAGTGGGGAAGTTTAGAAACATATTTTCACAAACTTTTGTTTGATTTCAAAATTTCTTTACTGAAATAATGGCTGACTTTCAAATGCAGACCTTCAAATGCTAGTGCTGTGTTACTAAATTTAGTAAACTTTGTGGGGCAGAATTTTGTATATAAGTTAAGTGGAAACTGTTGATTTTTAAAACCTTGTCATATTTCACTTGACCAGATTTCATTATGATTTGGTAGAAATGTTTGGTAGTTGACTGTCAACATAAATACTTCAAATCTAGGTCATCTTTTTAGCTCGACTATTCGAAGAATAAGGAGGGCTATAATTCTCGCCCCCGGCGTCGGCGTTGGTTCGGGTTAAAGTTTTTCAGCAAGGTAACATTATTCACCTAACCCTTGCAGATATAGCCCTGAAACTTACAATATTTGTTAACCATCCAGAGCTTACTCTGCTAACAAGAGGAGGTAACTGTGTCAAGCATTTTGTTTGAATAATGGCCCCCTTTTCGACTTAGAAATTTGGTTAAATTTTTTGGGCAAGGTAGCATTATTCACCTTTCCCTTGCAGCTATAGCCCTGAAACTTACAATACTTGTTAACCATCCAGAGCTTACTCTGCTAACAAGAGGAGGTTACTGTGTCAAGCATTTTGTGTGAATTGTGGCCCCTTTTCGACTTAGAAATTTGGTTAAAGTTTTTCGGCAAGGTAGCACACACTTAGGTTTAAACTTAAGTTGAGTAAGTTACACTTAAGTTGAAGTAAAGTTTTTCAGCAAGGTAGCACACACTTAGGTTTAAACTTAAGTTGAGTAAGTTACACTTAAGTTGAAGTAAAGTGAAACTTAAGCTGAGTTGAACTTGAGTTGAGTTGAAGTTCAACTTAAGTTAAGACATTGCTAAACTTAAGTTGAGTTAAACATAAGTTGAGTTAAGCATAAGTTGAATTCAAGTTTAATAGCAGATTTGACACAGGATTTCAAAAAAGGATTGAATTTTTAAATCTTACATGTAGCTATCTATTGGAGGATATTTACCCGTTTTTTGCCACACTAAGACATTTTTATACTTTGATGATATTTTTAAATGCTACAGTTGAAGGAACTGAGCAAACATGGCAAAGAAACTTGAAATTACAAATAAGGATCTGAAATTACTTAAGCCTTTAAGGAGATAGAAGGAACTCCTGACATTGAAACAAAGGAGGACTTGATTAGTTACATTAAACATGTTGGCACAGGACTCAGTGGAGTTAAAGCAGGTACTACTTTACCAGCTTCTTCCATGACAGAGCCTGGTGTAAAATTCCCTTGGATTTCTCTATTCTGTGGAGAGTCGGGGAAAGATGAGGTGAATTACCTCCCTTGGAAGTATGAAATTAGCTGTTTAATGGAAGAAAGAGTTTACACATCTGAACAGATTCTGCTAGGCATAAGGTGTTCTGTGAAAGGACAGGCCTCTGATATCTTGAGACTCATGAGCACCAAGGTGGAAATAGATGATATTCTTACAAAATTTCAAACTAATGATTGTGATGTTTAGCCTTGAAACCTACTATACTTTAGAAATTATGATCTTAGTCAAATACAGGTATTTTCTATGAAATATGGCCCCTTTTTAGACTTAAAAATATGGTTAAAGTATGTGGCAAGGTAGTATGTATATTTAGTTATTATTGCCTCTGAACATACAATACTTTTTCACTTTCATTACCTCATTTTGCAAGAGGAGGTAATTGACAATGGTTGTATAAGGTTTATAGTGCTTTAGTGTCAAGCAGTGAGAATAGTCGAGCGTGCTGTCCTATGACAGCTCTTGTTATAGTCTCCAGGGCAGCTAGGAATTAATGTCTTGCTTACAGTCTTATTATAAGGAATTTGTTAAATGAAATTGTAAGGTACATATATGTATTTCTTTTTCTGTGAGGGTATTAACAGTGTATAAATTTCATTTTAGGGATGCGTGGGACAGCACTCTGTGCAGCCATTGAATCTAGAAGCCTTGAAATCACCAAATTTCTGCTGGATGCAGGCTGTGATGTTAATGCACAAGACTTTGATGGGGAGCCTCCATTACTTCTGGCCATACGTAAACAGTCTCCTGGGCAAATGTGTGGACGGCCACTGTGTCTAGATATAGTAAAGCTGCTTGCCGATCATCCAAAATGCAACTTAAATAAAGTCGACCCACTTACTAAGAAGAGTGCCTTACACTTTGCAACAGAGCAAAATATGGATGAAGTTGTTGGTTGGTTGATTAGAAGTAAGTCGGAAACGGAATGTGATATTAACCAGGTGGATGCGAATGGCAATTCACCACTGCACCTTGCAGTGTTAGAGGGTCTAACTGATGTTGTTGAAGTGTTGATTAGTCATCCAAGCTGTTTGATAAAAGTCTATAATAAAGCAGGTCTAACCCCTCTTCACATATGTGCACGGAATGGTGATGCAATAAACATGACTAAACTGCTGAAAAAGTTGAAAAATTTGAATAACACTTCCAGATTGAAGAAGGAGATCGAAATAGAACAATTTACTGAAACTGAACTAGATCTGAATTTGAATGCTGTCACATTGTTTGAGAAAGAGACTTGCTTACACATTGCTTCAAGATTGGGACATAAAGGGGTTGTTGAACTTCTGCTGGAGAATGGTGCTAAAGTGGATATAAAAGACAACTTGAACAACCCACCGTTACTGATAGCCTTGTCATCAACCCCACACTGGCAGTCAAAGGATAACAGTATTCCAAAAATGCTCCTGAAGAAAGGTGCCAATCCAAATGTTAAATCTGGAAATCTTAGATGTAGATATATTGAACATAACCACGAAGTGACCCCTTTAATTTTGGCAGCTAAAAACAATAATCTCGACCTAGTAAAGGTTCTTACAAACAGTGGAGCTGATGTCAACTTGACCGACAACATGAATCAGAGTACACTTTATATAGCTTTGTCAGAGGGTGCTATGTCAGTGGCAAGCTTTCTGTTACAAGGATGTTGGAATATGAATCTTAATATGCAGACAGATCAAGGTGAAACCTGCTTACATGCTCTTGTGAAGTGCAGGAAAGACGCTAATTCAGAAATTATACAGCAGATGGTGAAAACGATTATTCAAGCAGGTGGACAGATTTATGCAAACAAAGACAATAAATCTGTACTAGACAAGGCATTTGAATATGAAGACTGTGTTCTTTTTGATGCAGTTTTAGAAGAACTTGGTGAAAACTTTGAGGATATAGAGGTGATAGGCAGTAGTGGCATTGTTGATGATGTGCCCAAAATACAGAGGTGGATTCATAAAGCAAGTTCTGAAGGGTTGGTTGATATGATGAGAGTTCTTCTCAGCCATGGTGGGGACATTGATGCAACATACCTGGATTATGATTCTGGTCAGACATTTTCTACATTGGCCGTTGCATTGTACAACTCTGAATACAAAATGGTGGAGTATTTGGTGAAAAATGGAGCAGACTTAAGAAATGAAAAGTATATATTTCAGGAATCGGAAAAGAGGAAAGTTGTTGAATGGGTCAACAAAGATGTAAAGGACAGTGATAGTGAGAGTAATTATGAAGATAGTGATGATGATGATGATGATGATGATGAGTCAGTTGACTTATCAGATGATGACATATTTCATGGAAATGAAAAAGTCAGAAAGTGGTTACGTAGTGTGGCTTGTTCTCCGAGATCTCTGAAAATGTCATGTTTCGTGCTTATTCGAAAATTTTTCCTTCAAAACAAAATCCCATTTCAAAAAATAAATTGTCTGAACCTGCCATTAAAGTTGACAAATGAACTACGTTACCGATCATAGGCAAACTTTTTGACATTGTTATTATTATGTTGATATTGCTCTGATATTTTCTCACAGAGCTTTTTAAGGGTTTTTTTTTTTTATATATATGTAAGTTACGTTATGTCATGGGTTTTGTTAATCTGTCCTTATGTTTTTGCCTCTAGTCTGTATTGCAACAGTGTAGATCAAGAACTTCTAACTGAAGGTCACATTTTAGTGATTTACAATGCAAGGGTTTATGGCAAATTTATTTTAACTATATTAAGATAACAAGTAGATACAATAGTTTTGCATTGAGCCCTCAATATTTTAAGTCTCATAGCATTACTTAACATTCAGTTCATATAATTCATAACTTGACCAACTTAAGATTTAACTGTTATCATAACCTCATAATTTTCAGCTTGTTTTAGCAAAGTCCCTTGCTCAAGGGCCAGTTTGAAAGCAGTGCTGTATATCTAGGCAAAATAATCTGTAGTAAGGTGTTATGATTACATGTATATAAATCTAAAAATTGCATCCTCTGACAATTCCTGCGTGTCATTTCAAAAGCATATACAAGGTAAATGACTAAATCATCAACTCAAAGATGTGACTACTTGGACGATCAAAGTGTCCAGAATGGAATTTCTGGTCAAAGATACAGTATAGAGATGATAGAAGTTTGCGATAGGAGAGAAAGAATTCTCAGCACATTCCACAAAAAGCAGTCATAGCAAAAATGGCAACGCTGAAATAAGAATATGCAAACTTGAGTGGTGAATGTTGGATTTTTTTCAAATTACAAATCTGTCATTTTTTGCCGCCATCAGAAAAAGAAACTTTTACAACATTCCTGTCAATCAGTGCATGAAAAAGGTCATAATAAGTATCTTCCAGGGTTTGTTAATTTGTTAATAATATGTCATATTGCTTAATAATTGTCAATTTGGAGCATCCACTTTGTGGGAGGATTTTGGCTTTGCTCTTATCCATCAGTGCTTCTGAATCATGTAGTATATGGAGCTCGTCATTCATCTTTTACAGGATTTGCTTCAAGGTTTCACAGATCGACTACCTTTGATGTATATATGGTCTTAAAGAAAGGAATATTTGTTGCACCAAGTTTTACCAGCAGTATGGTCCTTTTTATTTTTCAGAGTATATGTGTGGAGAAAATCTTGTTTGCCCCAGTCTTTGTGCATCTTTATATTTTCCAAGATAAACAGCATTCTCCACATGTAGGTGGTCATACAGGAAGTTATTTCCATCAAAATAATACCAGGCTGCCAATGTTTTTTTTATTCATGCCTCCTCTTTCAATGTGTAAGGCATATAGCATTGCTGTTGTCAATATGTGCATTGGTCCATACATACAGGATCCTGTCATTTTGTTCGATCAATAACTGCCAAACACTTAGGCCTTGATTCATGAAATTTCATAAGAATAATAGACATGACCAGTAGATTACCCCAAACAATTTCTAGGTCACTAGTTTAAAGGTCAAAGTAAGAGTGCCAGCCTGGGTAAAATCTTTGTTTTTTGCTACAGTTATTGCCCTTTGTTTCATATGCCATATACGCTAGTCTTGAAAACACACTAAATTGGAGGCATATGTGTCCTATGGACTCAATAGAATAAGTGTTATGGTTGCAACTTCCAGCTCAGTTTTTGGAGGATTCCATTTAACCTGTGAGAGTTTAGGTAACATTTATCAGCGGATGATCCAGCAATAATTTGTTCATTGTATTTTTACCACATTTATTGCCCTTTGTTACTTATGCCACATACTCTTACAAAAGTTGGGGATGCAGATATGTCCAGCTATTTCTTGAACTTTTCTAGTCTTATTAGCATTGTTGTTTGTAAAAATGGAAGCAATTGCTAATTGAAAAGCAAAAAATTATGATTGGAATGCAGGCCAGATTGTTCTGGCAATGGTTAATCCCTTTTACCATGTTAAATGGATTTAAAGACAGTATTTATACGAAAATCTTACTTATTAATGTTAATTTCTTATGTTGTTTTAATCGTTATGTTTCTTGTTAAGGACAGTTTACTGTGATACAAATGCATTGTTATAATCTCATCTGAGGAACATAATTCTCATGATGAGGTTATGTGATTGGATTATATTTATGTAACAGCTTCTGTCATTCTTCATCAACATAAAGCTTGTAGACACTTTATAGGCTGCATTTCTTTAATCTAGTCACTATTTTACTAAGCATTAGTTTGGTTAGATGTTTTCTTGAACAACTGGGAAATTTGTGATCAAAACTGAGGCCTCAAGCTCAGATCAGAGGTAAATCTTGTAAACAGCAGTGTAATGATTGTTTCTCAGATGAGTTTGCAGCTGAGAAGTTTGTAAACACTTTTTTACGACATTTCATGAAACCAGGTCATAATGTTTGTTTTTGTGATGCTCAAGACAATTTTGAAACAGGGTCATGTGGTCTCAAAGCCATAGTCACCAGCTGTGATATGCATGAAATACCCAATCTTCATGAAACTTGGTCAGAATATTTGTCATCATAATCTCTCAGTGTTGGAAACTTGGTTATACTGGGTTAGAAAACTTGATTTGAAACTAGATTTTTTAAAGTCAACTTGATTTCTTTCTGAGATGAACCTTGATACAGTCACTAAGGAACCTAATTAGGACGTTTATCTTGATGATCTCATTAACATGGTTGTAGTCATATGCAGTTAGAGGGAAAATTTGATGTCTGTGTGACAGATTATGATTATTTGACAATAAATTGCTGTCATAGCTGTTAAGTTTTAGCTCACCTGAGCACAAAGTGCTTAAGTGTGAGCTATTTGGATCATTGATTGTCCGGCATGCGTTGTCAACATTTTCACTTGAACAACTTCTCCTCCTAAACCGCTAAGCCAGCTTTGACGAAACATGCCTGGGACATTCCCTGCATGAAGCTCTACCAAAGTTTTTCAAAGAATTGGATTCCATCAAGAACTCTGGTTGCTATGGCAACAGAAAGGAAAAACTTTGAAAATCTTGCCTGGAACGACAAGACCCTGAGCCTTAAGATTTGGTCTGTAGCAATGTTGTGTGGACCTCTACTAATTTTGTTCAAATTATACCCCTGGGGTCAAATTTGGCCCTTCCCTTGGCATCAATTGATTTAACATAGGTTTATAATTATAGGGAAGACTTTGAAAATCTTCTTGTCTGAAACCACAAGGCCCTGAGCCTTAAGAGCTGGTACGCAGCATTGTCTAGTGGAACTCTACCAAGTTTGTTCAAATTATACCCCTGGGGTCAAATTTGGCCCAGCCCAGGGGGTCAGTTGATTTTACATAGGCTTATATAGGGGAAAACTTTGAAAATCTTCTTGTCTGAAACCACAAGGCCCTGAGCCTGAAGATTTGGTATGTAGCATTGTCTAGTGGACCTCTATCAATTTGTTCAAATTATACACCTGGGGTCAAATTTAGCTCCGGCCTTAGGGTCCGTTGATTTTACATAGGCTTATATGGGGAAAACTTTAAAAAAAACTTCTTGTCTGAAACCACAAAGCCTAGAACTTAGATATTTTTTATGGTGCATCAGCTAGAGGTTGCCTACCAAGTTTGTTCAAATTATGCCCCTTGAGAGAAAATTGGCTCTACCCTGGGGGTCACTTGAATTCATATTGATTTATATAGGGAGAATCTTCAAAAAGCTTCTGATGTTTGCTCAACAGCAGACCCAAAGGCAAAGTATTCAGGTGAGCGATCTAGGGCCATCATGGACCTCTTGTTAATGTTACCATGATATGATCTTTTTATCTTTATATAGTAAATTATTTTCACTAAAAATTGTTGCTTCTTTATTATGTGGTCATAAAGTAACTTGCCTGACGTGAGGTTGATTTTATAAATTCTGTCTCTGGTCTTCGTAGGTCTAAATCAGTTGGATCAAGAAAATTATCACATTCCCCTTCAACGGCTTCAAGTATTCACCCTGTACAGAATGGGTTCTTTTTAGGTCTTGCTTTCCATGACACAAATGCTGCCTTTCAAATCTTTACGTTGGATTTTCAAAAAGAATATTTTTTACAGCAGTGGGAATTTTATTTTTAAAAAAATAACAGATTTCTTTTGGCAATGTAGCATTGTCTAGTGGACCTCTATCAAGTTTGTTCAAATTATGCCCCTGGGGTCAAATTTGGCCCCACCCCAGGGGTCAATTGATTTTACATAGGCTTATATAGTGAAACTTTAAAAATCTTCTTGTCTGAAACCACAAGGCCCTGAGCCTTAAGATTTGGTATGGGACATTGTCTAGTGAACCTCTACCAACTTTGTTCAAATTATGCCCCAGGGGTCAAATTTGGCCCCACCCCGGGGGTCAACTAATTTAACAAAATCTTCTTGTCTGAAACCACAAGGCCCTGAGCCTTCAGATTTGGTCTGTAGCAATGTTGTGTGGACCTCTGCCAAGTTTGTTCAAATTATGCCCCTGGGGTCAAATTTGGCCCCTACCTGGGGGTCAATGGATTTTACATAGGCTTAAAAAGTAAAACTTTAAAAATCTTCATGTCTGAAACCACAAGGCCCCAAGATCTAAGATTTGGTATGTTGCATTGTCTTGTAGACCTCTACCAAGTTTGTTCAAATTATGCCCCTGGGGTCAAATTTGGCCCTGCCCCGGGAGTCAACTTATTTTACATAGGGAAAACTTTGAAAATCTTCTTGTTTGTATAAAATATGAGATCTTTGAATATCTTCAGTTAGAAAATGTAATGTCTGATGTTTGCTTAACGGTAGACCCTCAGGCAAAGTACTTGGGTGAGTGATCCAGGGCCATCATGGCCCTCTTGTTTTTATCTGTCGCGCTTAATTTTATTGGCCAGTGAGCATCTCAGAAATTTTATTGGAATTATATTTTCTTCAATAGATTTGGAATCTAAATGTTTGGACTTCATAGCTGTTAGCAATAAAGTAAGTAAATGAAAGGCTTTGTAATTGACTTTGACAAAATTAAGAAGATTTAACCATTGACTTAAAGTCAATTTGAACACTGGTATAGTTAGTGTGTCAGCTGGCCCTACATTTCAATATTTACTATTAAGTGATTGACACTGAAATCACAGCAAAAGCTAGATAGAAAGGGATAACTACTTGGACTCTTCATAAACATAACTGACATTAGATTTAAAAACTTTTTAAAAACACACTCTTTTCATAAACCCAGTTTGACAGTTGCATTTTCTATTCAAATGTCAGTTAAGTTTCAAAATTAAGTTTTAATTGTTGGGCAACTATAAAACTGTATTACAAAATTGCTAACTTAGTATATTAGTCTTACTGAAAATATCTGTTAGTGGAGCAGTTTGTTAAAACAATAAGATGGTTTATAATGTCTAATTGTCAAAGAAGAGTTTGGCGTCACCCAGATGAACGTTTTACAGACGCTGCTAGGGTTGCCCATGACCGATATGGTATCACTATGACTGCCAGAACACAGCTACATATGTGCTTTGGCAGTGTGACTGGCAAGTACTTCCACAATGTTGTCCCATTGGCTCAACGTCATGGCCAAGAATTCATTTTCCAGGATGAGAATGCCAGGGCCCATAGGGCAAGACTTGTCACTGAGTTCCTAGAAGAGCAACATATCCATACTTTACCATAGCCTGGACTATTATCATCTATTGAACATGACTGTGTGGAACATTCGTGGAAAATGTGTCAAAGACATAATCCTCCACTCAAAACGTTACATGAGCTCAGTGTGGCGCAGCAGGAAGAGTGGGACAGAATCCCTCAGCACACAGTCATCTTATTAGTAGTATGAGACGTCGTTGCATAGCTTGTTGCGACAACAAAGGTGGTCAAACATGTAATTATGGGTGTGTGAAAATGATGACATTAATATAATGACTTTGGATGCTGTTTAAAGTACCTAAAGATGTTGTGAAGAAGTTTAATTTTTTATTAAAATTTACGACTGAATTTATTTGATTAAATAAACATCAAAAGGTAAGGGTTTTCTTAATTACTCGCAATAACAATATAACTTACAATATTCCCTATTTTTGTGATTAAAATAAAATAACTAGCCTTTGCTGTCATTTAAGCCAGTACATGATACTAGTAGGTGTATCTAGCTTTTGAGTGTCAGAGTAAATAAAGTAATAAATTTGGATCATCTGCCAGGCCATTGGAATTTTCGTTACACCACTTTATTTGTACAATATCATTTGTCTCTCTTTCCCTTATAGCAATTTCTATTGTTAGATTATTAGTTTGACCACAAAATTTCAACAGCTACTTCTAGGCTTTTGTGACAGCTGTATTGTTCAACAAGAAAGCAGTATGAACAATAGCTATATCACCCGCGGCCGATTCATCAATTTGATGGTTGGTCGAAAAGCTGTTGGAAAAAGCGCACTGGGTACTTTTTGACCTTTGACGTGTAAGTCAGCCCTTGACATTGGGAATAGGGAACTGAGTGTTGCACTTTGCAGATCGTCTCGTGATGGTGAACATTTGTGCCTGGTTAATTTGAAATCCTTTCATGCTTGAGGATGTTATGGCCCTCTAAGTGTAACCTTGACCTTAGGAATAGGGACATGGGTGTTTCACTCTGCACATCGTCTCATGATAGAAAACATTTTTGCCAAGTTATTTCTAAATCTTCCCAATAGAAAGTTACTGCGCAGACATGAAAAAACATAAAGTTACGGTGCCCTCTAAGTGTGACCTTGGCCTTGGAGATAGAGACCTGGGTGTTGTGCTTAAATTTTGCACATTGTCTTTAGATGGTACATATTTGTGCTGAGTTATTTTAAAATCTTTTCAATAGTTTGAAAGTTATGGAGCAGACATAAAGAGGCAAATGGCCCCAAGTGTGTCCTTGGCCTTGAAGGTAGGGATCGACCTGTGTGTTGTGTTCTGCACAAAGTTTTTGGTGGTTGTCTTTGAAATGTGCCAATTGTATTTGAAAATCTTCTTAGGACAGATGGACGAAGACCATTTCTAGATCCCCCTTCTGCTCTCACTGCAGGGTATAAATACGTTAATGGACCTGCATCACATGTTGGTCCACTACTTGGTTATACTTAGCTTTTTTAATTTTTTTTGTATCCTCGTTTTTTCCTCTAGATTATTTTTCTATCTCTGGATTTCTATTCGATTTACATGTTGGATTCAATGGTCGAGCAAATGGTTTTACATTTCCTAAGGCCTACACCAGGGCCAGGGCCTTAATTAAGGCCCTGCATATACAGATCTGTAACTACTGAATAAACAAACAAAAACAAAAACTTAGTATATAGTATATATTGTACTGAGCACTTGGCCATAGCTTACAATACATCAAGGTCTTTAACTCATACAACTGTACTATAAATTGCAATATAACCATAAGGTCTGTCCAATGTACTGATACCAATGTTCTGCAAAATATCTAATGCAAGCATATATATGCACACATATACTACTCAACTTTGCTAAGCACCAAAATTTCTCACTATATTATGAAAAGTATAACAAGGGCACCGCTGGGCGGAGCATTTATATAATATGCCCAAAGGGTGTTTTCTCTAAGTATGATGCATTTGTGATAAAAGGGAGGAATTCTTAGGCTTAAAAATTAAATGATATGCTTTAAATTTAGAATTTTTTCTACCAAAATCAACAGGGGTCATTCACTCAATGTGTGCAACAACTACATGAATTTTGAAGTCTATAAGACAAATGGTTGTCGAGTTACAGAGTGTAAATGATTCTAAACATTTAGGTCACTGTGACCCTGACTTTTGACATACTGACCCCAAAATGTATATGGGTCATCCACTCAATGTGTGCAATCATGATATTAAGTTTGAAGTCTCTACAACAAATGATTGTCAAGTAACCTGGTGGACATGGTTTTCAATGTTAAGGTCACTGTGACCTTGACCTTTGAGCTACTGACCCCAAACTCAACAGGGGTCATTCACTTAATGTGTGCAACCATTATATGAATTTTTAAGTCTCTCTGACAAATGGTTGTCAAGTTACAATTGTTACATGGCGGAAATGATTCTACACATTTATGTCATCGTGACCTTGACCTTTGACATACTGACCCCAAAATGTATAGGGGTCATTCACTCAATGTGTGTAATCATGACATAAAGTTTGAAGTCTCTATAACAAATGATTTTCAAGTTACATGGCGGAAATTGTTTTCAATGTTAAGGTCTATGTGACCTTGACCTTTGAGCTACTGACTCCAAAATCAAAAGGGGTCATCCACTCAATGTTGGCAATTATCACATGAAGGTAAAAGACTGTAGACCAAAGAGTTTTCAAGTTATCCTCCAGAAACCAAATTGCTAACGGACGGACAGACAGACAGACGGACGGACGCCCTGGACCATAACATAATATGCCACCTTCGGGCATATAAAAAGAATTCAATTATTTATTTTGCATAATTTGATTCAGCAATGTTTTGAGATTGGCTCCAACCTAAATCCAAGCTGCTTCATCGGGCAGGTCTCGCCACGTGGTCACGGAAAGCATGGACCCCCTTTTTTTATTGTCCATGTATACCGACATTACGAATTTATGGTCATTTAAAGGTCAGACATTTTTACACCGGTGACTTTGACATGGCAAACGCTATGATAAGACGGCATTTGAGTGAAGCAGAGATGTGGAGGGCTGAAGGGATGGTGGAGCAGGGGGCCGCACACTGTGAGGTTGGTTTGGGGCTTGGTGTACACCACACCATCATCACCAAATCCTTTGCAAGGTACCAGGAGTATGGTACACCCATAAAGAGGCATGGCGGAGGCAGACTATGGGTGACGACAGCAGCTCAAGACCGATTCTTGATTATCTAGAGGCCCATCGAGGATGGTTTGCAACAGCAACTCATCTTCGTAATGACCTTCTTAATGCTTCTAGGGTCAATGTTTTTACTCAGACGGTGCGTAGAAGATTGCACGAGGATAATCTGCGATCAAGAAGACCCTGTATAAGAATTCCATTGACTCGTCGTCACCGCCAGGCCTGTTTGGAATGGGTGAGCATGTTAGGTGGAACAGACAAAACTGGAGACATGTTCTGTTCACTGATTTTAGGTCTTAAGTATACAGTTCTCATCTGGGGCATGCTCCCATGGTAAACAATACGGCCATATGATGGCCATTTATCACTGTCCTGCATCCTGTTGCTAAGGGGCCACAACTCTGGAACCCATGACGGGATGAGGTTGGTTCAATGAACGAACTGAGTTTGAACTTGAGCTAGAGATCATCAAGATAAACATTCTGAGAAGTTGTCATGTCATTTGAACAAAATAAATTGGCTTCTAGAATGTTAAATAGGTAAATCTGTGTTTTGATCCGATGACCTAGTTTTTGAAACCAGATGACATATATTCAAAACTGACCTAGATACCATCAAGATAAACATTCTGAAGTTTTTTCATCACTTTTGGAAAGTAAATGTAGCCTCTACAGTGTTATCAAGTTTTTGGGGGGCGAATACTTTCGCCCTCCAAAGGTATAACTATGCTTGCCAAATTTTCAGGAAAATCGAGACATTTCACATTAGATTTCAGAGAAGTAGTAATCCTACGCTTCGAAATAGTTCGATCATTTTTTCATAAATGAATTGAAAATTGTTAATCAATGATGGACTTTTTGTTCAGCTTTGATAAAGGTTCTTTATTATGTGTTCATTTTTATTTTCAAATGAGACCAAAAACCGAACACTTTTTACTGAAACAAAGTGATTACGCGCATTGATTTCGCAATGTCGGATTATATTTCTTAGGTATGAAACCACCAATTCAGCTCAAAAAATGGTACCCGCATAATGGCGGCTAGAAATAGTTCTCAGTTTTCTTGGCTATTATTAACATTTTTGCCCTAATCTGTGTATTTTTTTTTGCTGAAATCATTTTGTTTGACTATTTCTGATAGTGTGGTAGCAATTTTATGCTCATATGCATTCAGAATAGAATTCACAATGTGAAATTGTTTCACATACCCCAATCTGAAAATTAGCTCAGATTTTTTGTTAATTTTATGGGTAAGTTTACATGAGCAGAAATATCTTTCTTGTTTGAAACACAACCCCCACTTTTCTTGCTATTTTTCATGAGTACAGA